>JAQMYF010000024.1:33593507-33611863 GCA_030014195.1 Neosilurus mollespiculum | reverse complement strand
TGCTTGTGCACCTTTTTCTTCCACACTTTTCTCTTCCACTTAACTTTCTATTAATGTGCTTTGATACAGCACTTTGAAAACATCCAACTTTTTTGCAATTACCTTTTGAGGCTTTCCCTCCTTGTGGAGGGTGTCATTGATGGTTTTCTGCACAACTGTCAGGTCAGCAGTCTTCCCCGTGGTTGTGAATTCTACTGAACCAGACTGAGAGACCATTTAAAGGCTCAGGAACCTTTGGATTTGGATTAATTAGCTGATTAGAGTGTGACACTTTGAGCATAACATACTGAACTTTTTCACCATATTCTATTCACATTTCTGAGATTTTGGATTTGGGGTTTTCATAAGCAGTAAGCCATAATCACCAAGATTATAACAAATAAAGGCTTTAAATATTGAGTAATGAGTCTATATATTAGTTTCACCTTTAAAGTTGAATTACTGAAAAAAACTAACTTTTGCACGATATTCTAATTTTTCGAGTTTCACCTGTAATATTGAAATTGTGATTAATTGTGTTGTGATATGCTTTTCTGACATATCACTGGTATTACGGCATATTTTTAAACTTAAAGTGTATTTAAGTCTTCTACTACATAGAACTAAATGTAAATTTTTTTTAATGCAACTGCACCAGCCTCCCTCCCATCAAACCTTAAACAGCTCTTAATTTTTTTTAGATTAAAATTATTTATTTATAATTTTTTGTTTAATACAATTACTGCAAAACTTTTGTCAAATTTTATTTAATGTTATTTTCCACTTTATTAGGAACACCTGCACAGTTGCACAGTCATACAGCTATCTAAACAGCCAATCATGTGGACATAGAATCAACTGCTTGGTACTTCTCTACGTTCTAAAGTGTAAGAATCTTAATGCTTCCTAACCAGAGATCAGTGAGCTCCATCTCCTCTATATATTTTTTTTTAACTTTTTAATGAAATCATGTGCCATGTTAATAAAAACAGCAGTGAAAGATAGCATATAGAAAGTGAGCATAAATATGATGTAATATAAAGCAGCAGTTGGAATGACTGTCCAAGCTGAACTGAACTGAGAACTCAACAGCACTGATAAAACATGTTTATATATGTTTATTTATTATATACATATTGTGTATAAGTATATAATACATAGTACAAAGTAATAATTGTGTGAAGTAATACAAAGTAATTTTCACATTTTCACCATGGACCTTGATTTACGTTTTGGCCTGTCTCTATCCCGACAGGTTTCGTGTTTGTTACGATTGTCATTTTTCATTTTTCAACTTTACATAAAAATTGCATTATGCCATTTTGGGTATATTCATCTTTCACGAGCAAAAATCTGACACATCAAAGAATCAATTATTTTTTTATCATCCATAGTAAGCAGAGTTTTATGCTTACCCTGGTATGACTCATGAAGTCGATGATAAAATACCGAAATATACTATGCCATAATCTGTATCACAACATGACGAGGGCCAAAAATCACAACGAGACAGCTCTCGTTTTTAGAATCGCGATCCACTGCTGACAAAAGCTTGTTCATGGTCTGGCAAAGCAATTCGCCTTCTATGACAGCATGATGAAACAGCCAGATCTCAGGGAGCAGGGCGCAGGAATATCAATTGAGAATGATCTGCATAATCATCGGACCTGGAATCATTTCTCTTCTTGATGAATGCGCTTTGCCTTAATTCTCACACACACACACACACACACACACCTAATTTTCAGTTACAGGTCTTTGTTTTCTAACACAGGGACAACAGAGACACGATGTATTGGCAGACCCCCCGTGGTGACTGTATTAAGGCGTCTGTCACTTTGTTCTTTTAGTTTTCTGCATTTGTTACACTCGATGCTGCAGTGGCTACGGACTGGGACTTACCTGTTGTGCAGCAATATTACTTTCATGCAAATCTGCGCACGGCACTCTCTGAGAAAGGGTAAAAAGTAAGATTAGGCTTTGAGGAGGAGTAGACGGTGTTAGATCAGTGCTAAAGGCCAGCCTCCACTGGCAGCCAAATCCTATTATAATACACAAAAATGTGATTTGATCCTTTACCCCATGAGGCTTTCAGATCTTTCAGCACTGTCACTGCAGATACAAAAGGAAAGGAATAATGTCTGGATTTGTATTCCAGTGCTATTATACGAATCATGAGGATATATTTATATGTCAGTTTAAAATGAGGCTCCTTCAAAAACCACTGCTGATTATTTCTGATTATTCCCATCAAACTAGGATGAGTATGCTTATTCATGACATCTAAATATTACACGTCAAACATCAGACGACACAGAGACACTGAGGAGTGCATATTATAGATCGTTTTACCTGTTTGGCCCCATCCCAGGAAGAGAAGTGTCCTAACAAAGGGAAGAGAGAGGAGAAAAGGAGATTAAATCACAATCCATTCCCAAACTGCTTCTTTCATCATTGATAAATGATCATGAGTCACATTTATTTGTGAGATAATTACATCATAAGCTTCAATCCAGACCCAGGATTGTAATTAATGGCAAGCACCGGTGCTGATATCGGCGCCTCATTTTTTTATATTCAAAAAAATCTACTCTGCTTCAATAACAACAACCAATTCCATGTGATGTGATGTGATGTGATATAAGTCTAGTGAACATTTCTGCACTAATGAACTGATGACAGGGAATGACAGATATTTGGATGTATTTCACAATTAATAAAAGTGAACCAGTCTGTAAACTGGGATGTGTGAAAATATCAAGAGGACTATCTACAGTACAGGATCTCAATACAATACCAGGAACCGGCCAAAACATCTTAAAAATGAAGCTAACCACTCACAGAACACCGTAGTACCTGATGCTGCCTAGGTGAGAAACATGTCTGGAGATATAACTGCTCTTACCCAGCTCCCATGTCCTTCTTAACTATCAGCTATCAGTGATTGATGACAAGAGCTTCTGATGCAACAAAGACAAAAAAACAACACATAGTACAATCCAAAGCTTGTAATTAATGTACCGAGCGAATGCTTTTCATTTAAATTCAGCTATATTGTAAGATAGCATAGTGGTTAGCAGTGCTGTCTTACAGCAAGTGCTTCTGACTGGAGTTTGAATGTTCTCCTCTTGCCTACGTGCATTTCTCCCACAGTCAGAGACATGCACTTTGGGCTACTTGGCTGTTCTAAGCTGCCTTAAAGACAACCCTAAAGAGGGTCGGTGGTAGGCCGGTGGAAGAAAAAACCATGAAGACATGGTGTGGAAGAACTCAAGTTGACTGAACACCAGCTGAACCCCAGGTCTCTCAGTGCCACATAACCAAGACCCTGTCATTGCCAGCCCAATTTCCAGACCACCATTGAAAACCTCTGGAATGTGATCAAGAGGAACATGTGCTGACTAAAGTTTTGCACCAGGAGTGGCATGAAGTCACCCAAGAGCAATGTGAAAGACTGGTGGACAGCATGCCAAGACACATGAAAGCTGGGAATAAATGTCACGGTTATTCCATCAAATATTGACTTCGGAACTCTTCTGAAGTTCATACATCAGTACCGTCATGTTTAAAATTGAATATGATCTTGAGTTCTATGCTTTATTCAATGTCTTACTGTTATTTTCAACTGGCTGTTATTTTCTGGAATTAAATGCTCTAAGTGACAAGATTTGTATGTGGAATATTGGGGCGGCAGCGTTGTCAGTATTTTACAGAATAAAACAAAATCGTTCATGTTCGTCAAACACACACCTTTAGAACTTTCCTGGTCCTAAATTTGTTTCAAATGGCTTTATTTACAAATGGAACTTTAATTGTATTTTGTGTGATTTCCATATATCTCCAGAATTACAAAAAAAAAAGTGGTAATTTTTTCTTTATATATTCTATTTCATTCATTCATTTATTCATTTTCTAAGCTGCTTAATCCTAATTAGGGTCGCGGGGAGGCTGGTGCTCATCTCAGCCGACTCTGGGCGAGGGCGGGGTACACCCTGGACAGCTCGCCAGGCCATCGCAGATATTCTATTTGTGTATTCATTCTTTCTTTTTTTCCTTCTTTATTTTTACTAATTTATGTGTACACCATGGAAACATGACTAATTTCACAATGAATATCACTATCGTGGTGTAACAATAACTTCTACTGACGCTCGTACAGTACGTGACCAAAAAAATAAATAAATCTTATTGCTTCCCTGGCAATTCTATTGTTCTTGACAGATGCACTGAATCACACACACAAGGCAGACACGACACACTTGAGGTTTAAAGAGCAACATTCGTCAAGGTTACAATGGTTTACTGCAAATCAATCCCAATGTATGCAATTGAATCGGAATCCAATAAAGCAAATGCCAGAGAAATCGAGCCATTAGCTGTATGAGAGGATGAAGAGAATAAAAGCAAGGGACGAGAATCTGAGAGGTTTACCCACTTCAGGCGACATGAGGCAGCTGATCAGTATGAACAGTTAAGCGCACAACGGAAAGACAAAATAAAAATTCTTGTGTGTGAAATGTTTTCTCTGCTCCCTCCGGATAGGGCATCTGTCAGCTCAATGGCAATGGGAGGAGCGGCTTACCGCAGACACGATTGACTGAAAATCCGACATCAAGCATAACTCATGCTAAAGGGAATTAAGATCGCTTTAAAAGTGAATAGATATAATTTCAGTGACTCAAAATCAGTTACAAGTCACAAAACACAGTCATCCTTTCCCCAATGTACAAAGTGCAATGGAAAAAATATAAGGTTATACATTAATTCATAAAAGTAGTTATCATATCCAATACACTTTTTATCAAATATCTCCTCTCGGTGCACCAGCTATCTACGCTGTGTGAAAACGGTGTTTATACGCAGCCCTAGATCTGTAGAGAAAAAAAACCAAACAAAGTGGCTTTGTGTGACTCTCACAACACTAATCCAGCCAATCAGCAACAAACTAGATTTGTGCTTGTGCACAGTACAAACGCACACTGTTTTTGATTGGCCCCCCAGTGCAGCTAACTGGGTTATCAAAGGCCAGCCATGTCTCTCAGTGTCTGTGGTGAGAGGCATGTAAAAGAACCATTGCTGTCATTCGTAAAGAGTAGGCCACTGGGTTTCCTTCAGCGTGTGGGCACCAGGCTCCCCGCGACCCTAATTAGGATTAAGTAAATGAATGAATGAATGTTCTTGATTGGATAGAGGGGAAATAGGTGGCTTTGTTCTAGGTGTTGTTGCCTTTGCAAAACCTGTCCATGAATATAGGGGCGGAGCTTCTGAAGCAACACTGAAGGGATGTGTGTATTCAGCTGTTTATCTTTCTCCAAGACTGAAGATCCCCTGTTAAAGTAGTCCTACATATGTTTTAAAAAAAATGCAAGTAGATTAAAAATGTAAATAAAAAATAAAATGTTTTTATTTTGCGATGTTAGAAATTGTGGATATGAAAATATTATCAACAACTGACCTGAAACCACTGAATTTGACTGGATGTGACCTGTTTTCTGATCTGATAGGAACATGTAGGATGTTGACCGACACCAGAGAAATCCTACATATAAACACAGTGTAAGACACAAATTGCGTTAAACGCGCCATCTGATGATTTGAATATCCAAGAAGATGCTGTTGTTGGCTCAGCACTCAATATTAGCCAAAAGATATATCCTAATATTCATTCTTTATAAAAATAAGGAAACTCCTTAAGCCTGAACATTCCTGCACCTTTCTATTAATGTGGTCATAATTATTCATGAATATACCCCGTGCCGAAGATTCCAACCCCGGGAAAGAAAGAGAAAGAGGGGGCCAAAGCTGCAACCGTTTCGGCTAGTTCAACAGAGAGGCACCACGGCATAGTAGTTAGCACATCCGCCAAACAGCAAGAAGGTCCTAGTTCGAGTCCTGGGCTCGGCAAGGGCGTTTCTTTGTGGAGTTTGCATCTTCTCCCGTGCTTGCGTGGGTTTCCTCCGGGTACACCAATTTCCTCCCACAGTCCAAAGACATGTACTTTAGGTTAACTGGCTGTTCCAAGTTGTCCCTAGGTGTAGGTGTGAGTGTTTGTCTGTGATGTCCCTACGATGGACTGGTAAGCTGTTCAGCAGATGAATAAATTAATGAATATTCATGAATATGCAAAGTACAAATGCCCCCAATGTCTTACTGGCATCCAAGATTAGCCAGCTCATGTACATCACAGTATCTGAGTCATAGTTTTGACCACCATATTATCAACAATTTATTTAACTACAAATCTGACCAGATATAATTCACTAATTAATTCATTTGCCAATACACTTAATCCTATTAAGGTCATGGGGTGGCTGAAGCCTATCTCAGCCATCACTGGGCAAATATGGGGTACACCCTCAACAGCTTGCCAGACCATCTCAGGGTCAACATACACACAACCATTCATACCAACATTCACATCTAAGGCCAATTTGGAACAGCCAATTAGTCTAATGTGCATGTCTTTGGAGGAAACCCACGCAAGCATGGGGAGAACATGCAAACTCCACACAAAACATTGATTTGTGTTCATTTGTATTACCAGCCTTGAGCCTGGGACTTCAACCCAGGTCCTGCTTGCTGTGAGGCGGATGCACTAACAACTACACCACTGTGCCCTGCACTAAATATAATAATAACATAATAACCACAATTTTGTTTCCTACCATGAGCTAACTTTGCACACAGGGTTTATAGTGTGTGTGCGTGTTTTTGAAGTCATGAGTAAAGCACACGAGTACTGACTATTGAGAAAGTCGGTAAGAATGTAATACAGTTCAATATAAAATGTATTGCTATAGTAAGAAAACAAATCACCCAAATCCCAATGAAGTTGCAATCAGTTAACAAGAGTTTAGCAATTAAAAATCGTTCGCCAAGTACTTTAAATGTTCAACATTATTATGAATGTTCAATAATATATTATGGTCCTGATTTATTACAATTCAAAATAACAAGTGCTAATTTGCATGTATAATGAAATCAGTAGTGTGTGTGTGTGTGTGTGTGTGTGTGTGTGTGTGTGTGTGTGTGTGTGTGTGTGTGTGTGTGTTAAGGATGATTTACAAAGAATAATTGCATGAATTACATCATGGGTGAAATCAGATGAGGAGAAGGTGTGAATGAAACCCTTTTCACAGTCTCTGTTTCAATGCTGCTGGCATCCCAGGTGTAAATACGCAGCGAATATTTATTATGGTTTAGTAAATAGTATAATTTGGTCTTCAATTGACAGGAACAGGAATCCACTAATGTAATACATGCTCTCTGGATTTATTAACCTTCATCTGTACACACTGTTCCTAAAGTGGGCTGCAGTTTTATTAAAGTCAATATGAGTACTAAATCAGTTGATTTGCACTGACACTACCCTGTATTTTGCACATTTAAAGTGTTTATTCATTAAACCAATAGTACATCTGACTACAAGTTTGTAAATCATATTTTCTAACTAGAAAAAAAGAAAAGGCTCAACTGCACAACTGGAACTCCGAACAGTTTCTTGACCCTGAGTTCAGCGAGTGACGTCAAATCAACATGGCAGCTCACAGTGGCATTACTAAACCTAGCAGCACTTATTTATACTTCAAATTAGTATGCGACGTTCCAAACGGAAACATACATCAATCATCATAGTTACAGTACTTGAGTGTTTACATTGCAGAAAACCACTACAACAAAGAAGCCATATATACTTCAATGTAGTAAAAGCCTCTTGATTCAAGCAAAGTAAATCTGCCAGTGGTACAAATGAGCATAAAATTCTAACCAATGAAAAACTAGTCAGAATACCTAACTAAAAATCCTGAACATTTATTCCACAGTTTTGGAATTAAAAAACACAAATGAATCAAATAATTCAAATAATTCAAATAATATTAATAATAATAATAATAATAAAATTCAGTTTTAATTAATGTTATCATCATTGTTCATTTTCTGTACTGCTCAATCCTATTTAGGGTCGTGGGGAGGCTGGCGCCCATTTCAGCTGACTCTGGGTGAGGGCAGAGTACACCCTGAACATCTCACCAGGACATCGCAGTAATTCATTTTATTAACTCTTAAAATAAGGAGAGGGAATCTGGTTCCTTTGATGTTCCATATTATTGTTTGTTTCTAGATAAGTCCACCTGAAAATGAGCCACAACACACATACACACACGTTATTTCACAGTCAGATTGTAAAACCAGTCATTTCACGAAATTCCTAAAATTTATAGTCATTTCGCGTTATAAAAGTAGCACAGCTCCTCCAAAGAAAAAATCAACCTCAGCCTTGAAGGAAATATTAAGTTTTATTTTCACTGCCTTTCAGTCACTGATTTTTGTGTTCATTTGATGAGTTCATGTTCCGTGTTCCCATTAAGGTTTCCTGTTGTTTTGCTCAACAAAAGTCTGTCTGCCTATCTGAGTTACATTGTGTTTTTTATTCTGTGTTAGTCTGAGTAGTGTTGTATTAACCTCTATTTTTTTGTTTGATTTTCATTATGAATAATAAATGTATTGGGTTTTTTTATTTTGCTACTCATCCTAATGCAAGACAGCAATGCATAACAGCCAATCAGCATCAACTCATTGGCGTGGCAGTCTTATTGGGTTTCCTGTAGTGGGTAGGCATGGACATGAGACAACCATTATGAAATAACCCCAGTACAAAACCAATAACCCTACTTTTCCTCCCACAATTTGGTCATTTCCCAATTCCCATCCTATAGCATGACAGCTACCAACCAGGGAGGTTGAAGGTTAACACATCCTGCAACTGAGGCATGTCTGCTGTTGTTACGGTACAATGCAGTGAAACAGACGAGCAGAAAATCTCTATCTACCCTCTTCCACATACACCAACTTACAGATGCCCATGATTGGTTAATGTTGCTGTGATTGACAGAGAAGTAGGCTGTATAAAATCTCTCCCACCCAAAGAGCATCGCCAATTTCGATCTCCAGGATGCCCTAGATGGTGGTGACATCATCAAGATTCAAAATTGCAATCCTAAGAAAAAAACCTCAGAATCTCCTGCCACAATGATAAAATAAAATACAACCGATAAATTATGTTAGCTGAAAGAGCTTTGGCTAAATATGCCAGATGTGTGCAGCTGGCATTTTTGGATGCTTCTGTAATTTAATTAAAACCTACAAAGAGTGCAAATTAAAATGCAACAACATAGAACCACAGTAGCAATACAGCAAGGCTTTATTTGAGAGTTGAGCAGGTTTTAATTTTAGTATTTTAACCTAAATGGTAAGTGCCTCATAGTCCATGTATATAAATAATGTGCTTTCTTGTGTGTACAACTACTTGTATGTACATGTGTTAGAGGTGAGAGGAAGCCATTTGCAAGCCTGCTTAAATTAACAGGATTACACTGAGAGCTATATGACCGGGACGGAGCTTGGCTCATGTGCTAAGAGCGTAACGTGAAGCCAAATGTTCACCACTGCCAAGTCACTCAGCCTCTCGTCCTTGAACATGAGCTCAAGTTTGAGATAAACGAGCTGAGATTTCAAAACAGATGATTGCATGCACTCTATGTGGTTGGTTCGGTCAAGGGCAGAACTAAGAACTGTGTGTCAGTAGAGGAGGTCACTGACGCAATACTTGCTATTTATATCCCATTATTCGAGCGTTGTTAATTTTTAATAACATGCTATCCACATATATGTTGTGTTTACAGTGGGATGATATATCATGCCCACAGGGGATTGATGCACAAATCAGTAGTACTAAGTGGCTATTTTTTTTAAAGTTTGCTTTAAAATATACACCTTCAGACATACAGTGAGTCATACTGTGGATATATATTCCTATAGGAAATTAAAAATTAATTTTAAATAATTTACAATATTCCCTGACATATGATATGGCAAAAAAATCATACAATTAAAAAAATTATTGAACACTCCACTACATTCCTGATTAAAAGAATTGATTTCCTCCAAAGTTGCCAGGTCAAGTCTCAAGCTGGGCTATTCTTAAATCCAGTCATCTGGAAACTCGAGACCTCGCTCCGATTGATTTAAGTTCAATGTAATTTGCCAGCAGTTTGATGTCACTCGTTGTCGACTTACTTGGTTTTAAATGTCAATTGCTTTAGAAACAATGATGCAATCTGGCAACACATTCGACAGGATATGATCCCCTTCTCTATGAGGCCGTATGCACCGTAGGAGAGTTCAGAAGTCACTACGGCAGGGAAAGTTCTCGTGTTCAGAGTGCGATCACACACATTTTTCACTTGATTTTCTGAGCTCGCCATTCAAATTAGCTGTGTGGAGTTCATGCCTCCAAGGTTTCCAGAGTTTTTAAAAATGTAGAAATGTCCAAGATGAGCTTCATCAATAGAGAACAAAAGCATTTGCCTTTAAGCACAGAAGCAATGGAGCAGAAAATATGGCCTGCGTGGTTATTTGCTGTTAATGAAAAAAGTAGGACATCATTTATTAGTAAAAATCCCTCATGTTATATGAATGAGAAGAAGGAAAGCATTTTATAAAACAACTCAATTTCTATTAAATTTGAGAGTTATATCTATAAACTTTATAACAACATCAAGTCCAAGGAATGGACATGATGGATGACAGTTTATTTATTTATTTTTTAAACTCACATTCAAGCCTGAAGCATATCATATATAAAATAATCAGTTTTTGTATCTGAAGTTGTCCCAGATTATTGCTAATTTATCATTTCATATTTGAAATTCCATCTACAAACACCATATTATTTATTTAAATGAAAGCGCTGATGGCAAGAGTGATTAAAATAAAACGCCGGATCCGAGATTTCATTCATAACATTGTCAGTAAGTCTTCCCTGCCTCCTTTCTTTCCGGTGTGAATTGTGGAAGCTGCAGACTGGCACTCAGTGAATCATCGGGTATGTGGAGGACGTCTGTGGTTCCCATGAGGCTCATTGTGACAAGCGGCTCAGATGAGATCAGAGACTGGAGGAGTGGAGGAACAGGAGTTGTCCGAGGTACTGAAATGTCGTGGGGCTGAGAGGAGCTGTCCGCTACACTGAAATGCCACGGCTGAAGCGATACTGCACACCGTCTACGGTGTCAGGGGAACAATATTAACCTGCTCTATCATAACAGCGCTGTGAATAGCTCTGACAAAAGCACTACTGCAAACAGAATCATGGACAAGAGAGCATGAAAGAACGAAACAGAGGCAGTCTTTTCACGTCGAAAGCAAAGTGATCTCTGTTTCGGGTGATCTGAGCACTAGTGGACAGCTGAGATGGAGAAGCCCTTTACATCTGGCATTTTCATGGCTCAGGTTTTTGTGAATAATGCCGAGCAGATGATTCTTAAGTGTCCTCTGAACAGACATGCTATATTTACTCTGTTAGAATTGGATGGCATTTGAGAGAGTGTCTTTAATATGGATACTCACATTTACTTTTACACTTAACTGAGTAAACTGAATAAATCAAAGACGTAAATGTACTTATAGTTCTTTAATTCCATTTCGTCCAGCTTAGACCTATATTAATTCAGTATTTAGAACTCTTTGCAGATTCTAAAATGTAATCATATTATACATTATACAGTGCATACAGCATATGAAGCATGGGTGGCCCAAACAAAATAAAAAGGGTTGTGGAGAACCATACAGTGTGCTGCATCATATATACTCCTATTTTTGGCCTGTAGTGGAGTCTGTAAGGCATTTGATCATGATTTCTTACATTTAGGAGAATCCTAAAGGGTATTTCATTGTGGTTTCTAATATGTAGGAGCACCCTAAGGGGGAATTCATCATGGTTTCTAATATGTAGGAGCACCCTAGAGGGCACTTCATCATAATTTCTAATATGCAGGAGCACCCTGACGGACACTTCATCATTATTTCTCACATGTAGAAGTACCCTTGAAGGCACTTCATGTTTACTTATATGTAGGAGCACCTTAGTGTGCATTTATTATGCTCTTCCACATGTAGGAGCCCCAAAGAGGGTACTTCATCATGTTCTCTCACATGTTGGAGCACTATATAGGGACCTCCATCATATGCTTTCTTTGACCTGTGGTGGAGTCTATAAGGCATTTGATCATGCTATCATTCAGGAGAATCCTAAAGCGTATTTCATCATGTTTTCTCATATGTATAAGCACCCAGAGGGCACTTCATGTTTTTTCATATGTAGGAGCACCCTAGAGGGCACTTCATCTTGTTTTCTCATATAGGAGCACCCTAGAGGGCATTTACCTTTGTTTTCTCACATGCAGGAGCACCCTGGGGGCATTTACTCGTTTTCCTAAATGCAGAAGCACCCTTGACGGCACTTCATGATTTCCTCATATGTAGGAGAACCCTAGACGGCACTTCATCATGCTTTCTCATATGCAGGAGCACCCTAAAGGGCATTTACTTATGTTCTCTCACGTGTAGGAGCACCACAGAGAGCCCTCCATCATATGCTCTTCTTTTGGCCTGTAGTGGAGTCTATAAGGCATTTGATCCTGTTTTCATTTAGGAGAATCATAAAGCATATTTCATTATGGCTTTTCATATATAGAAGCACCACAGAGGGCATTTCATCATGTTTTCTCATATGTAGGAAGACCCTAGAGGGCATGTCATCATGTTTTGTCATAGTTCGGATGACTCTAGAGGGCACGTTATGTTTTCTCTTATGTAGAAGCACCCTAGAGCTCATTTATTTTTGATTTCTCACATGTAAAAGCACCCTTGAGGGCATATCATCATGTTTTCTCACACCTAGGAGCCCCTTAGGGGGCATTTACTCATGCTTTCTCACATGTAGGAGCAACCTAGAGAGGACAATGTGTCTCATTTGTCTCTATTCAAATCTGCTTCAATGGCTGTACTAGGGATTAGATAGGGATTGCTAGGGATTAGATTACTAGAAAATCTGCTAATATGGGACAATGAGAAAAAGAATGGAAAGAATCACAGGTTTTGTGATAATGCTGAATGCAAAGGTGGTTCTGTGCCTTTTACTTTTATGGTTTCATCTTTAATTTTCAGTTGGCTAAATGAAACAATTTAATAATAAATATATATAAAAAGCCTTTCCATAGAATGTCGTAACCTCTCAACCAGGATGCCTCAGCCGCATGGAGAGCAAAAGCCATCCCCCATATGAACAGTTTCGGACAAGCATAACTTTATTAGCCACCCCACACACAGCTTTAGGTCATAGGGAGTGTCCATGCAAAATTTCAGAAAGCTGTCATGTATATGAGCCGAGCAATGGCCCAGACAATCTTTATATGTTCAAGGTCACTGTGTCAAGGTCAAAGGTCACATATGCAAATTTGTTATCCCATGCACAGGTTTTGGTCATAGGGAGTGCCTATGCAAAAGTTCACAAAGCTGGCCTTTGCATGAGCCGAGCAAAGGCCGGGACAAACT
Source organism: Neosilurus mollespiculum (assembly GCA_030014195.1). Lineage (NCBI taxonomy): Eukaryota > Metazoa > Chordata > Actinopteri > Siluriformes > Plotosidae > Neosilurus > Neosilurus mollespiculum. Next base: position 33,598,492 of record JAQMYF010000024.1, on the reverse strand, counting down.
TATTGGTCACACCGCCCGCCCACCAAGCCAACAACAATACCCCTCCAGCCAAAACTGGTTGGGGTAAAAATGTATGCCTTAAAACTATCTTTAATAAAGTTGACACAATAAAAAGATATGCAAGGGATAATGTACCACAAAATGGTCTTTATCGTGAAATAAACCCCAATGGGGGATCAGGAAGCTGGCATTCAGTGGAGATCTACATTATTATTACATGGATGCTTACAAAATATTGATAAAAAAATTACTTAATTGATTTAAAAATTATCATACAGTTTTTACTAATGATGCACACAGTCAGTACTTAGTATTTGTGTTTTGTATAAAAATAATTGACTACTGCAAACAGTAAGTGACCAGTCAGAGGACAGTATTTAAATGAGCCAAAATAACATGTAAAGATATACTGTGGGCCATCGAACTACTGCCAAGTCAAAAAGCAATCACTCTATCTTAAGGACACTATAGTGATGTTACATCCATCCGTGGTCAGGATTTTAAGACAGAGTAATTGGCTGTGCTCTTTGAGTGAGTTAGATGGTGTAACTCTCTCCCCTGTCAATCAGAGCGACCCTAGAGAACTGCATTCTAGCACTCAGTTAGCTCTTTCCTCCAAGTGTGTTCAGCCGCTTTGTGAATTGAAAAGTGTGGCTTGAAAAGATGCCATGGCTGACTGGACATGAAGCATGCCTTAGTTCTCACCCTACACAGTGTTAGCTGTAAGGTCAGATTTGAGAGCTAGCTAGTGGGTAGGAAATAGCAAATTATCAAATTTTGAGTGTTTTATTCCTGGAAAAAACCCCTACATCACTATGGGGCATGGGGCGCAGAGGGAAGGCAAAGGCAGATCACCCTTGTGTAATCCATGAGTACCTGGCAGCTAAAGCCTTGAACAGACATGGTGCATGAAGAAGTTCCTAAAAATCACTGTGTCGTTTAAGATTAATCGAAACTACATGGAATTCAGAAAGAGTTATTTAAACTCAGACGAAGCATATTAACCTTCTGTAATGTGCTAGCCCACTACTGGCGTATTCTTCTAATATCCCGCCTTTCTGTTGAACAACATCTTCCTAATTGGTGCACAGTGTTGTTGGTTTCTGGATTGTGACTCAGTGTGTGAGTTGTACGCTAATCGTAGCACTGTGGGGAGAGAGCTGTGAACATGGCCGACTCTGGCTGGGACCTTGGCTGCGTGCCGGCGCTGGAATTGAATAGTCTCACACTCAGTAAGCAGCGATTCACTCAGGTTGTCTCTCGCATGCTTATTTAAAACCTCACTGTGTGTTAATACTAGACAGGTCTTTCAAGGGCACAGGTTTGTGTAATATAGACAGAGGATGAGAGGAGTGAAAAAAAAACAATAATACAAGCAGGTATGGAGCATCTGGAATGAAGGCGGCTTCATTCTGACAGCAGGATGAAATCAGTAGAGCATGTGATCGTTTGCTGTAATGGTCATACTGGTAAATCAGCACGAGTAGAGGTGGAAATTAAAATATATACAGTATATGCAGTGTATCAGACCCTCATCTGCTTGTTTTGGTTTCGATCTGCTCCAGGATGATTGCTCATTCCGAGTTCAAGGGAAAGGTCAGATATGAATCACCCAGGTGAGACTGGACTGACTTACGGCTACAGGCATTCGATTAAACCCACAATGTACTTCAAACTAACAAGGTGGAGGTCATTTCAAGAACATCATAAATACACAAAGGAATATTAATATATCAATAATAGTTAGCACTGCAACCAGAGCCTGATATTAGCTGATTATTTTGGTGCGGCTCAGAATTAGCACTAAACATCATTGCCTGTGCCTGTCAGGATGTTCTGCGTCTCACAGGCTTAGGATGAACCCAGCCAAATGAGTCTGAAATCATGCCATGGAATTTTAACTTGAGCTTCCTCACATCCACAGACAGCCACAATCTTACACACACACACACACACACACACACACACACACACATCACAGTCTGGTCAGTGCGTGTACAGAAGTGGAGTGATTTGAGTCGAATGCTTTCTCTCCTCAGGCAACATTTTCAGATCAAAAGAACATCAGATGTCACAGTGTGTTTACAAAGATCTTAGCTGAACCCTGGGTTACATTCCTCAGGCTGGACATGAAGCTGTTTAGCACAACATCCAGTAACACAAACACGGAAATAAAAGAATACAAATCCTGAATAAAGGAGGCCAGATGTGCACTTACAAAACAAAATGAAGCAAACAGGCAATTTGCAAAATGTGGAGGGTGAAAAAAAAAGAAGCATCACCAACTCTATACATATCTGCATATATAAAACTCTTGCACATTACAGACTAATGTCAATAAACCTTTCAGAGATTTTCAATAATTATTTTCTTTCAAACTTTATAAAATACACACAGGATGCATTATTTACTTTGTATAGTACTTTGTATATTATAATGTATTGTATATTCGCCCTTGCTGTACTGCATTATTATTCGCTGAGTGTAAACCCTAGTGTCAAAAAAAGACCCCTCTCCAAAATAAACTTTCATGAATACAAATAAACACAATGCAAATGAAATGCATTTGAACTTTGTTTCGACTGAATGTAAGAAAAGAAGAAAGAGAGACCCTTATACCTGCTCCAGCTCCTCTCTGGATGAGAAGGGTTGCGTCAGTCCCCACGGCACAGTCCTTCAGGATTTGCACCACCTGCGAGTGGTTGAGGCCCTGCAGCCCCTGCTGGTTGATTTCCACTATAAGATCCCCTTCACACAGGCCTGGACACCCATGTGGCTCCAGCACCTGAACAAACCATGTGACATGTAACGATGTTCCAAATACCTACAGCATGTAATACAGCTGCACTGATAACACATTTAAACAAATAGAGCACTAATATAGGTGGTGTATTGATTAGCACATCCACATCACAGTAAGTAGGTTCCTGGTCCATATCCCATGATCATCAAGGGCATTTCTGTATGGGGATTACATGCTGTCTCCTTGCTTGTGTAGATTTCCTCAAGGTAGTCTGGTTTCCTCCCACAGTCCAGAGACATGCACATTAGGCTATCTGGGTGTTTCAAATTGCCCCTAGTTGGGAGGGTGAATGGTTGAGTGTGTGGTGTGTGTGTGTGTGTGTGTGTGTGTGTGTGTGTGTTGGCAATGGACTATGAAATGTTAAGGGTCTACTGGCCTTTGCCTGGAGTTGACTGAGGGAGGCTCCGGCCTCCCCGCGATTTCAGATGCAAAAGATGAGCTAATCATTGCAGGACTCTGGAATGATTGACAGTTGTGCGGGTAGTTTTTAATTGGTGTCAAGCTATGACAATATTTTTACATTAGAAAGGTTATGCACTGTTTGAGTACAATTTCTAGACTCCTCATTAAGATACTGTAAATCACCCAGGTGTAGGTCACAATACTGTAGCTGCGAGATTTTTCCCTTTTGCATTTAACTGTCTGAGACAGGGTTTTCCGATAATGCTTAGACAACTGACATTAAACACTAGCAGCTGCCTTTAAACCACCCTCTGCTCAAAGAAAGCAGGGTTATAAACTGATTGGCAACTAAGAGATTTTTTTTTCTTTACTGAAAAATGATGTAACATAAAAGCAAGAGACAATTTAAGCATAAAAAATAGTATAATATAAATAATATACAAAGACAATAAAAACAACAGAGAGTAAGGATTATTAGTTGGCACTGTGTGAAATAAATATTCATTCATTAATTTTCCAGGCCGTTTATTCCTAATTAGGGTCGAGGGGAGGCTGGTGCCCATCTCAGACGAGAGCGGGGTACAACCTGAACAGCTCACCAGGCCATCGCAGAAACACACATACAAGCATTCTCAGTGTCTGTGAATGTGTGAGTGTGAATGGCTGTGTGTATGTTGCCCTGTAATGGTCTGGTGAATTACCTCGCCTTTGCCCAGTGTTGGTCGGGATAGGGTCCAGCCTGCCCTCAACCCGAGTACAATTAAGCCGTCTGGTAAATGAGTGGGCGTGAGTGATGAGGCAATAAGATGAGACAATTCTACTGAATTCTTTATTTTATTAGTTGAAAGTGCTATAGCGTTGGACGCTAAACAAGTTTACTTGCATCTTTTCACAGCTTCAACAAAATTCTGATGGGGTAATGTTTGTAACTTTGCCACTGCAAAGTCATGAAAATATGTTTTGCTATCTGAATCGCTGTATATCTGATTACTATTGCGCATGCACTGCCGTGTACTGGGCTTTTGTAACTACTCAGATACGCTATACCAATACATAGCTGGATCCAATCACCAACAATCACAATTTATTTGATTTTGGATGAAACCAGGAATCAAACTCGATCTGTCTTTTGTGTATTCTGAACACACGCTGAAAGTTTCATGCTGATATGTGATTTATTTTTTGAGTTATCCTGCTGAAACCTCCAAATTGGATGCAGCCAGGGGAAAACGAAAACATCAGTAAAACCAAGAAAGATCAGTGCATTCCTAAATGCAATTATTTGTTTGCAGAAGCATGTTTTATACTTTAAAGTAATGTTCTATGCACATGATAAGACTTTGAACCATGATATAGCATCTCTCCCCTCTGAATCGTTATATAAAATATACTCCAGATACACAGTAAAACACAGTAAAACAGCTCTGTGATTAAAGCATGCAATAGATTTTAGTAAGTGGACGTAAAAGCACCTGTTTCATCTCATTAGTCCAAATAGAGTGTTTAAGTATCACAGGAATGTGTGCTATGTTGTACTACACCATTAGTCACAGTTTGGAATCCTCCTTGATGCCTCGTCCTAAATATTAAAACAACAAGTAACAGTTTCCACTGTGTTCGTGTTATACATCAATACCGCAGTCATTCATTCCTTTTTTGTACTGCTTTATTTAGCTTTATTCTATATATGTTGTAACGAAGGTCCTGGGTTCGATTCCCAGCTCGGGCGTTTCTGTGTGGAGTTTGCATGTTCTCTCTGTGCTTGCGTGGGTTTCCTCCG
>JAQMYF010000024.1:33557062-33567213 GCA_030014195.1 Neosilurus mollespiculum | reverse complement strand
ATATGATCCAATATTACATGAAATAAATATTTGAATAGTACTTGGTTTCTGATTTATCTTCATTTTGTTAAGTATATAATCATTTTTTTAATGTAAAAAATGTAAAAAGTTTTAACAAATAGTACTTTTCTCAACATTCATTTATAAACAATAGTGAAGGCTGTAGTCAGGTCTAAACATAAAACAACGCTCTGTTTCTTTTCTTTAACATTCAGCAGTCTGTTAAAAATATCTCTTATAATTATATATTATTGTGTTAATCACGCAATAGCTCGTTCCCATTTTAGATAAGTTTTTGTGACATGTGAATGTTATGTGCAACCACAGTAACGACACCCTGTAATGTATGTTATTGCGCCCTCTTCTGTATAAACAATGCAATTACAACTAGTAAAAACTAAGATTGTGCATCCTAAAAAGTCATTCATTCATTTTCTGAGCCGCTTAATCCTAATTAGGGTAGCGGCGAGGCTGGCGCCCATCTCAGCCGACTGTAGGCGAGGGCTGAATACACACTGGACAGCTCGCCAGGCAGAAACACGCTGACAGCTATGCAGCCTACTCTTGATGAAAATTAGCAATGGTTCTTTTACATGCCTCTCACCATAGACAGTGAGAGTCATGGCCGACCTTTGATATTCCAGTTAGCATCACTGGGGGGACAGCAGTGACATCCCGTTCATAGTGGGGCTTGAACCCCCGACCTTGGGATCAGTAATCCAGCACCTTACCCCCAGGTCACCACTGCCAACTGTCATACAAACTACATTGACAAACTACAAATTGTCATACATTCCTCAATATATACTATTTACAGATGCTATAACTTAATTGGTAGCAAGAAATGTTCTATGTATACCATTTTCATAACATTTAATGCAACTAAAAGGAATAAAAAAATGTATCTAGTCTCATATAACTAGAAAAGCACCATTTGCCCAAATGTAATATTTGGTGTTAATATACAGCATATTATTGTGACAATGTTGATATTAAAGACTGTGCTCACATGAGGACAATGTTCTTTAATAAAATCCAAAATACTATTCACAAATTACTGTAAAATAATTAAATAAAACACTTTAGAGTGTGTCCAGGGTCATCCTTGCTTGCTATTTTCCAGGAAGTGATTTATTATTTTACTTTATCTATTTCTTGCTAACTTTAAGCTGGTTGTCACCCATATCAATAAATCTATGATTGTATTAGGATTTTTTATTTTTATTTTATTATGTATATTAGAAAAAGAGCTACAAGGAAAATAATTTAAAATAAAAAAGTGACTGAAGAACAGACATAGGAAGGGCTATATATACTTCACTTCCTTGATGTTACCCAAGTATATTCACAAAGAAACCCAGAGAAGGGATAACTACTCTTCATGCCAAAAATTCAATCTGCCTGACTGACATTGTCCAAAGAAGGGGGATCTGGGATGGGGTGGTGTTTTCATACCGACTGATCCCTAAGAGGGTATGAAAGTAATCATGTTCTATGAACTCAGGATAACCCCAGCATTCCCTGTATCTCAGAACCTAGACCAAACTTAGCAAGAAATTCCCAATGGGAATGATGGAAATTATTGCTAGCATTTTAAAGTGTCACATGGTCATCACGTGACACTGTGCTAACAGTCTCAGCGTGTGTGTGTGTGTGTGTGTGTGTGTGTGTGTGTGTGTGTGTATTTGCACAAGAAGGTATATGGGTATTAGGAAGGATGAAAACTATTTTTAATTACCAAAAAATTACAGCTTTTATGTAAACAAACATACTGAATTACATTATTCTGAGTAAATGTACTAAGTGACCAAGTTACCCCATTAATTGGGGATTAAATAGTGAAAGAGTGTTTCAGGGAAGATAAGAAATAATTTTCACACATGAACTGGCACCACAGAGTCCTGACCTTAACCCTATTGAAAGTCTTTGAGATGTGTTGGAGAAGACATTATGGCGTGGTTCAATTTTCCTGTAATCAATTTAAGACCTCAGTGAAAATGAACTCGACTGTGTATGGAAATAAATGCTGTGATGTTGCTTAAGTTTGTCAAAACAATGCTGCAATCAAAACTAATGAGAGTGTGTGACTTTTTGGGCTGTGTGGTTTACACACCATAAACTGTAAAGTGCCTACAATGAATCATGTTTTCTATTACATCACGTGGATGGCAAGGTGCATGTATGTCACTTACCTGGGGAAGGTATGGCACCAGGATACACCATGAGCAGAAGGCAAGCCTGGGGAAGCAGTGTTATGTTTTGGGCAATATTCTGTTTGAAAACCTTTGGTCTTTCCATTCATGTGAATAATACTGTCACATACCACCTATCTAAACATCATTGCCAATCAAGTACACCTTTTCATGAAAACAGTATTTCCTAATGGCAGTGTCCTCTTCCAGTAATCCATATTGCACAAATGGTTCAAGAGATGTTTAAAGAACACAGCAATGAGTTTGTGGTGTTTGTTTGGCCACCAAATTATCCAGACCTCAAGCCAATTGAGCATCTGTGGAATGCACTGGAGAAACAATTCTGATCCATAAAAGCTCCACCTCCCAGCATACAGGAATTAAAGATCTGCTACTGAAGGCTTGGTGCCAGATACCCCAACATACATTCATAGGTCTTTTGGAGTCCATGTCTCAAGAGGTCATGGCTGTTTTGATGACAAAAGTGGGACCTACTTAATATTACACAGGCAGTCAAAATTTTATGGCTGATGTATATGTATATGGAACCATTTCTACTTCCAAAAATGTTTCTTTTTTTTTCATATCTAATTCTAACATTCCCCATTTGCTACTGATACTGGGCATCAGATTGGTGCCATCTGTAGCAGCAACATGTTTTTTTTTTATTTTAGAAAAACAAAACAACAACAAAATGTCCTGCAACAAGTTGACCCAATGTTCATTTGATCCAAGTTTTCTTTTTCATTGTAGCATTAATTAGCTGCATCAATGGATTCATTATGTCTGTGTAATGAACTTACAAGGAAACTAAGGCAAATGTGGGATGTGTGGTGCAGTATGGACCACATTTGCCTTAGTTTCCTTGTAAGGACATTTGAAATTGACTGAAATTGACCAGCTTTGACAGTGATCACTGATGAGTATGGAGGAGTCTCCTAGAGGTTTAAACAAATCAATTACCCCACACCAGCACCTACAGACATACACACACACACACACACACACACACACACACACACACACACACACACACACTAGAACACAAGCTAATGTATCGAGACCTGACCAAGCTGTGTTATTTCAGCATTAAGGGTAGACTGGCACTGCTCAAATCCGCACCAATGCCACACGTTCAGCTAAGGCTGAGTGGGAGAGAGAATGAGTCACCCTTGTCAGCGACATTTTCTTAATGGAAGAGAGAGCGGGCTGACTTAAGCCAACCTGACTGCCTGAACTATGAATTAAACCTCTTGAAAAATGAGACAACATTCAGGTCAAGACAAGTGGGGGGTCTGGTCATCTTTTTCCTGTCTTTTTATAGTTTTATAGAATACTTAAGCAACACCATGCTTCAAGAAATGCTTGTCTAGTTTAATAACATGTCTGAAATTAGGGGTATTTTTATCCACAGAAAATGGTGTTGTGCCACCTGAATTTTAATTTATAGCCAGAGCTCACACATTTAGGTAACATGTCTTTTACAAGGGATTGAAACAAACTCATCAAATTCTAATCAAAATTACATTTTCTTACTGATCTTACTGATTCAGATTAACACACACACAAACCTCGGTGATTCTAGAACAGACCACCTTAAATATCGATCTCACACAAACCACCTTAAATCACTGGTCCTTTATGGCTAGTTGCCATGGCAACAACAGAATTCCTCTCTTTTCCAGGCTCTTTCATTCACCAAGTATTTTATGTATATGTAAGAGCAAAGATGGGTCTAAACATGAGTGTGTTTGTATGTCTACACACATGTGTGTAAAGATGTACTGCTGAGGATCTGAATGTGAAATATGATAGATTCCATACTGCAAAGCAGGAAAACTGCAAGACCGGCTTCAAGCTGAAACAAACAGAAAGAATGATATGTAGATAATATATCATTTCTGCCTGTCTGTTATAAATGTGTATATTTAATTAAACTATGGTCAATATTTGCGTTATAGCCTCTGGGAGCTAAAAGCATTTTTTATGTGTCCATCAGAATTTCATCAGTATTTCTTATGTGAATTGTAAGTTACAATTCTCAAGCTTAATCCTTAGATCACTTCTCTTAGTAAGCTGCTGCTGAGCCACCACGAGCCACCAGAATACCTTAAAGTGAAATGAAAGGAAAGCCTTCCAAACTCTGTTACACTGAAAATATGTATATTTTCATCATTGTGTGCTTTATACTTACATTTTCATAATTGCACTCTGCAAAAATCTGTTTACACTTTGCATTAGCCTGTTTGAAAAGGCTGCCATTTTTAGTCCGTTTTACTTTTGGAAGTGGGCCAAATCGCAAAAATAGGACAGTTCACAGACAGGACAATGGCAAAAATAAGAGTACACAGATATCAAACTAACAAATCAGATAAAAACTAATGAACTTCTAAATAAAACAAGACACATCTGCACATAACAATACATTAGATAAGAATCCCCTCATTTACATGACTGCATTATATACCACAGTGCATTCTAATGCAAACACTTTCTTGTTTACAGCTCTATCCACATCTGTCACGTCCCACTTCTCACAGTACAATGGCACCCCTTGTGTGAGGCATTATTACTTGTTTTTATTTGTTCATGGAAGAAGTTTGTGAAGCATAGTGTGTTTTGATAGGAACGGACATAAACTTTAGAACCTTTTAGTACGTATGGGTTTAATTCCACTTTACGCGTATCCTTTGCTCTTCAAAATGATCTGCCCTTATTTGGTATTTCATTGATAGTAGACAGCACTATCTAACGTGTCATGCCAAAATCCATGACATATTTTTTTTTTACTCTCATCAGTTCATTCAGTGAGCATTCATACCTACAGGATTAAGTCAGAAGAACCTTGTCCTGATTTGCAGTTACGCTTCTTTCTAACAGGATGAGAGGACACAAACCATGTTGTCAAAGTAATAAATGCCAACTAAATCATAACAGAGTCACTGTTTTTTATCATTGTCTCTACATACTACACACTGCTCCTTCAGCACAACATAACACATGATCTACTAGTCAATGTAATATAGAATTTAATATCATGATACACCAGTGATTTAGGACCAGGCTTCCTTCATTGGGACTCGGACTGACAATCTCACAGGCCACATCTTTTTCGCAAGGACTGGGACTGAGAAGCTCAGAAGCCATACCTATTTCAATGGAACAAGGAAACTTAAAGGCCACAGCACATCATTGGGAAAAACAGGGAAAGAGGCCATTCCCAGTGGAGCTGCTAGGCACTAAGCAAAATGGCCCACCTCATACATACACCTCCGGACTGGCACAATGCCACGCTTCTTCACTCAAATAGACAAGCTCAGATGCAATGCGCCCTTCACTGAGACTGACCACACAATCCCAGAGGAAATCTGCTAACCTTTAAAAATAATATTATACTAGTAAAATATAGATGCCAGTGTGAATTCAGCTTTACAGACATGTTCATATGGATTATTAATTTTTGCCTGCTAGAACACAGAACACACAGAAAAGGAGACACCCTTAAAACCAGACATCACACTGGGATGCACAAACACACTGGAGAAGGCTTTCAGCTGCTGAGAGAGGCAAAAAATAGATTGGTGCTCTAATGGGGAGAGGAGTATTAGCAGTCAAGTCACACAGAAGCACTTAACAGACTGGTAGAAAGGGATATTGATTTTTTTTTTCTGGCCCTGATAAACTGCATTTCAACTAGGCAGAGGCTTTCAAACACAGTAAGTTTCAGTAAAGAACTCAGTGATAGCAAATAGACATAAAGATATACGAGTAAAGCCATATTCAACCTCTACTGGAAATTTCTAAAGCACAAAGCAGGGAAACAAAAGGTCACATCTATTTATCTCTCTGATTTTAGATCAACTGACTGAAAACATTATCAACAACGTGTTAACTATTTCTTTAGACCTTTGTCTGAGCTGCATCTCTCATCTGTTTTGTGCATGTGATAATGTTGGATTTATAATTCTTTATGCATGAAAATTCTGTCAATACAGAGAAAAAAACCCATAAATATAAAAAAAAACAGGCTGCATGATTTCTGTGTTCAAACCCACAATATTTATAAATGGTATTATGATGGTGTAAATGTGTTAAGGTTAAAGCAAAGTAGTAGCAGATTTTGAGAGCCTCATTGATAATGATCAGTTCAGATCAGGTTTCTTCAAGTTTCCAAAAGCAGCTAAAATGCATTGTTGTGCTAAATGCATTGCTGATTCATAAAGTTATTTATGTACTTAATATATACTTTCTACAGTAAAAAAGTACTCATTAATGCTTTTTATTATGGGGAACTCAGCACTGGTTGAGAGTCTGGGAAGAACATAAAGTCAGGAATTGCATACGCAGCACCACAGTTAGTGGCAAAGAGTGAGGTAGTGCAATAAAAATGAATTTCACAGCACCCAAAATAATGAACCCCAAATACCAAGCTATATGAATCAAATCAATGTCTATCCAACAGTAAGAAACAACATAACCATTCAGTTGCATGAACTGTATACCAACCGGCTGAATGCCACTCTGGGTGGCACAATGATGTAATGGTCAGCATGTCCACCTCACAATAATTAAGTCCTGTGTCCGAATCCCAGGCTCGGTGAGGCGTTTTGTGTGGTGATTTCATGTTGTCCCCGTGTTTGCGTGGGTTTCCTTCGGGTACTCCAGTTTTCACCCAAAATATTATAGGTTAACTGGCTATACCAAATTGCCCCTAGGTATGTGTAAGAATGTAAATAGTTGTGTTGACCCTGCGATGGTCTGGTGAGCTGTTCAGGGTGTACCCCGCCTTCACCCAGAGTCAGTGAACTTGGCTCCAGCCTCCCCACGACGCTAGTAGGATTACGCGGTTCAGCAAATGAGTGAGTGAATACCCCTCCCTTACCCCAATGGCGTATCAGACGTATGCTGATCATCAGGTGCCCATAGCATACTGCTAAAGCTTAAATTAAGACACTTGTCAGCCTTTCCCAAGCTTTGGACAAAAGAAGTGGTGCATAATCTTCACTGCACACTACTGTATATTCCATACTATATTTCATTTCTCCTAGTGGACGTCTCCTTAATCCTATGAAGTAGTACCTTTAATGTTTCCTTCCATAAAAATAAACTCTTAATGAGACACTCATACTTATATAGGATCCATCCCTTTGATAACATTAGCATCACATTTTCAATGTCCAGCAGCAAATAGAACCACAGCTCAACTGTATTCATACTGAGCATACACTTTACTATGCCAAATGTGGTTTTCTGTTGCATTATGCATGACCTGATTGTGGTTGGGTCCTCACATATAAGGGCATTCCAATGGTTAAAGTGTTGCCCAAGCATGACTGAGTAATCAACAACCAAAGAACAACAACAAAATATGGTGAGATATAATGAGCTGAATATTCAGTATCATTAAACTAACTTGGCCAAATACTGACTGGGTTTCTTTGCCTGACCTTTTAGTACATTCCCAGTGGAAAGAATTTATTTATTTGTAAACCTGATTGCAAGCATTGCAGCGAGAAAGCATGAGAAAGCATGGACTTAGTGACATAGCCTAAGCTAGCTAAATATTAATATTCTTTTATATAAGACAGTCAGGTCTGGCGAGCTGTTCACGGTGTACCCTGCCTTCGCCTGAAGTCAGCCGAGTTGGGCGCCAGCCTCTCCTCGACCGTAATTAGGATTAAGCAACACAGAAAATTAATGAATGAATAAGACAGTCACATGGCCAATGCTTAAGCAGGTTCAAAAAGGTCAATGGCTCGATTACCGAACTGCCAGGAAAAATGTGTGGCAATGGGAGAGTGAGCAGCAGCTTCCCCTTTCTCCACCTTCCTGGCTGAAATGCCCTTGAGCACTCCGTGCACAGCAATGTGGATGCCCACTGCTCCGAGCGTGTGCATGCTCACTATGAATGGGTTAAATGCTAATAATAATTTATAATTCCCTTACAGGATGTATACAGTGTAATACAGAAAAATGCTATTGTTTTGGGGCAAAAAAAACACTAAACGGATATCTGCTTAGTGTATTTTGCCCAAAACAGAATTTTGGCAGAGGTATTGCGTTTGTTTGTTTGTCAGTTTGTTCCTTAACAATGTCCTGAAGGATTTTCATCAAACTTGTTGGGAGCACTACCCTACCTGAGCACCAGAGAATATTTGATTTTGGAAGGACAAAGTCAAGGGTGAAGGTTAGAGCAGGGACACAAAGTTTTGGAAATAGAGTGCTTATAACTTATAACTACAGCATTCTACCATCCATATAGTATATTACCATAGCATATTTGACCAACTTAAACAAGCACGTTTTTTAAAATTTAGGTGCTATTATAATTTATATAATGTATGTGCATGTTACTGTTTCTGATAGACTACAGAAGTGATGTAGTAGTATCAACTTCAATTTTGTCTCATATAACACTGTGTCTTAGATGCAACAAGTGCAGCAGTGATTTTCACAAAAATGTCACTAATTACAGAAAAAAAACTGTTAAAAAAACTCAAGATGCATTTACTTGAACCTGAACTAAGTTAATATATGTGTAAGTCCAGAAGAAATTATATTGTAATTTATCTATATATCTTTTTAGTAGGTATATTTTATCTGTTGACAGTTTGTGCATATCTTTACAGACACCATATACTATATATAGTGAAAGTGCTTACTTAGGGTTAAACTCAGTACAGTCTCTCAGCCTTGATTATTTCTGCTTAGGCAAGATTCAGAACCCATACAAATACAGAGAGAACATATGAAACTCCTCACAGACAGTAACCTGAGATCAGGATCGAACTAAGGACCCTGGAGCTGGAAGGCTGGGTGTTTCTAGGCTTGTTCTCTTTGTTTTAACAGTGTAAACAAATCCCCATGTCCCATATCTGCACACATCTCAATCTGATTCCTGTAACATTCTCTGAAAGCCTATTATTGTGCCATGAAGTCTGCAGCCAACTCTGACTGAGAAATCAGATCACTATTCTGAAACGTCTCTAATGAAATATCAGACAGCTTAGTTGATTACTGTTTGTGAAGATGGATGAATATTCAGTATGTCATTTACAGGTGTGTCAGTCACTGAATCTACCTGGCCATCTTTAGAGGAGTTTGTCAATAGAGATTAAAAAAACAACAAAAAAAAAAAAAAAACCCAGCAGCACTGGTGGCAAGACAAAGCTTTGTGACAGAAAGCCACAGCGTTTCAGGATGAACTGGAGCTGTTTGTTTTGGAGACATCAGGAGACATCAGACAGAATAATGCCTCATTATCACTGAGCATCCTCTTAACTGGGTTGGTGATTAATAGATGTAACTACTCAATCACTTATAAAGAAGCAACTCCACTGTAATTACTGCAAATTTTCACTCAAGCCAACGAGCAGTGAAATGACAGACTGACAGCCTAGCTGTGTGTGTTCTGAACTAAGACACTGAAAAGGCAAAGATTTAGATTTAACATCTTAACTCTAGTTTGACAAAGAAATAGAGTAAAACAAACCCTGGAGCAAAATGATGTGATGTTAAGAGACAGAATCAAATCTCACAGCTGAAACATGGGTCAGTGACTTGCTGACTTTTGATCTATATGTATAAACATAGCAAAATGCTCTAGAACCTTTCTAAGAGTAATAAAACATTAGGCGATATGGTGGTGTAGTGGTTTGCACATCTGCCTCACAGCAAGAAGGTCCTGAGTTTTCAAGTCCTGGGCTCAGGAGGGTAGTTACTGTGTGGAGTCCAAAGACATTGCACATTAGGCTAATTATATGTTTCAAATTGCTCCTAGATGAGAGATGGGATAATCCCAGGTGATAGCATGAGTGTGACTGGTTGTGTGTGTTGGGCCTGCTATGGACTGGCAGGCTGTAGAGGGTGTACCCCAACTTCGCCCAGAGTCTTCTGAGATGGGTTCCAGCCTCCTACCACTAGTAGGATAAAGTGGTGCGGTGAATGAATGAGCTAACA
>JAQMYF010000024.1:33510104-33529411 GCA_030014195.1 Neosilurus mollespiculum | reverse complement strand
CAAACTGGTAGCTCTTTGTATGACTCAGTACCCATGAAGTAGCTCTCAGTTTCAAAAAGGTTGGTGACCCCTGCTTTAGGAGAATGTTTTTCCAGAACGCCAATCAGCAACTTTGCTGCAATGTCATTCATTCATTCATTTTCTAAGCCGCTTAATCCTAATTAGGGTCACAGGGAGGCTGGCGCCTATCTCAGCCGACCTTGGGCAAAGGCGGGGTACACCCTGAACAGCTTGTCAGACCATTGCAGGGCCAACACACATACAACCACTCACACTCACATCTAAGGGCAATTTGGAAACGGCAATCAGCCTACTGTGCATGTTTTTGGACTGTGCAAACGAACCCGGGACCTTTTTTGCTTTAAGGTGAACGTGCTAACCACTGTGCCACCTTGCTGTAATGTTTCCTTTAAAATGTTATAACTATTATTTCCTTATTTATGCTAAAGCCAGTTGATATTTACTTAATTTACCAGTTGAGACATGAGAAGCGTGGCTGGGACTACCGTGGCCATTCCGACAGATTTTGGAGGTGATCTTCCGCAAATACAGTGGAAATATGGCAATGAAGACACTGCAGCCAGTTAAAAAAAAAACAACAAAAAAAACCCCCAATGCGGCAGAATTGATCTGACTCATGGCAATACTCAACATTACCAAACATTTTAGGAATGAAATCCACTTGAGCATTAAACAATTATTATTATTATTATTATTATTATTATTATTATGATAATGATTATTATTATCACTATTTTTATCGTCATCATCATCATGATTATCATTATTGTTATTATTATCATCATCATCATCATCATCATCATTATTATTATGATTATAATTATGATTGTTCTTATTATTATCATTATTATTATTATTATTATCATCATTATCATCATCATCATTATTATTATTATTATCATTATTGTTATTATTATCATTATTATTATTATTATTATTATTATTAGGTTTATTATTATTATCATCATCATTATTATTATTATTATTATTATTATTATTGTGGGTTTTTTTTGCACCAGCAGGTACATTTAGAACATTGTAGGAACATTGTTTTTGTAATTTTACAGTCTGACCTTAAACTCTCCACAATGTTTTATTAACATTTTATTATTTAAGTGCAGCCTCAGGAGTTTGAAGAAGCATTCAAAAAGCACCTCCAGAGCAATTATCCACATATGAAGGGGTATGAAAAGGGTGGTTGATAATTTATTATACAACTGTTTTCTTATAAATAAACACATAAATAAATGTGTGGCCCTGCGATGGACTTGCGGGGTGTTCAGCGTGTATCCTGCTTTGGACTCCTGCTGGAGTCGGCTGGGGTGGGTTCCCGCCTCTCTGAAATCATAATAAAAGAATAAAGCAGTTCGGAAAAGGAAATTTAATAAAGATGTTGATTTAATTTTCCTGATGTTAGCGCTGGCTGCAAAACAAATCATAGTTGGAAATGAATGTGCTTGTTTCTGTACATTATCATTTCTATTGCACCAGCTTATACAGAGGCCTATACTGTATGGATGCATTGATTCTAATCTTTAGAAGTCCACTATCAGGAGATTTTGGAAGTTTGAATCTCTGGCTCAATGTTTAACACTGTCACCTCACACTGAGAAGATTCTGGGTTCGAATGTGGGATCGGCTCCAGCATCCCCCACGACCCTGACGGATAAGCAGCAGAGATAATACATGGTGTATGGAAGGAGTCTCCAGTCACAGATAAACCTGTAACTCAAAGTTTTCTGACACAAAGAAAATCCATCAGGAAGGGCACCTCCCTTTTTTAATTCATATATTATAAACTTCAAGACAGAAAATGGTAAGACAGAGACTGGTGAGGGAAGGCTTGTTTATAGCTGCTATAACATAAGCGATACAGGAACTAATTTCTTTTGCAAACATTATGCAACATTAAACATGTTTACAAACAGATAAAAAGTATAATTTCTTGCTTGTTATAAATGAATAATTGTTAACATTGGCAAGCTGCTGTGGTAGAAGAATAATTCCTCATAAAAAATTGCAGCTATTGAAAGAAATAGAATGAGCATGACATAAGCATTTCAAAATTATTTTAAATGAAGAAAACCCTTTTTATCAACACCATAACATCAATGAATGAAATATTTTTAAGGAAGTAAAAGTAATAACTGCTAAATAACTACAATCCTACTTAGAGATAGGGGTCAGAAAACTGTTCATCATTTACATCATCAGACTCATTTGGGGAAGGTGGATAGATTTAAAGTTATAGGTGAAATTTTACCAACAATGATTCAGTATTGTTATGTACTGATCAGAACAGATGTTAGCGGTTTGTGCTATTATTAGCAGAGCACCACAGGCATGGAACATTGATTTGGATGGCTGTCTCATCTCTGTGTCACAGGAAACCCAATAAGGCTGCTGCATTGTTAATTTGATGCCGATTGGCTGTTATGCATCGCTCATTGCATGATAACAGCCAGTAATAGGACACACAGAATAAAAAAAAGAACAACACACACACTGAGTAACTCAGGTGAGCAGGGAAACTTTTACCTAGTCAACAGTAACATGGCACATGAACTCATTAAAAGAATAATTAAACTAACAAGACAAGGTAACACAAATGAATACGTAAATCAGCGAGTGAAACGCTCTGCAAACAAAACTCGGTGATGACCTTTCCTGCTTTTGCTCCAGACCATAGGAGGGAATATTTATTTATTTCCTCGATTGCTGACATTGATTCAGCCCTTAAAAGAGCCACACTACTCTAATATCACCAGCCTTGGACATCAAGCAACATCCATCGGGAGTTCTGTTTTTAGGCAGTGCCTAAATCCATGTATAATGCATGTGTGTGTGTAGCAGTGGCAGCTGGTAGTCTGTCAAACAGAGGATGCACTACATCATAAAATTTGTCAACTACTGCATCATGAGATTCATTTGTAAATTCTTATGTACGCCCTGTGAAAGTTAGCCGGATCACCAAAACCCAGTTTTGACCAAACCCCCTGATATGGTTTCATTAAAATGCCAGCATTACATTCTCTTTGTCACAGCACTCCCAGTCTGCCTCCTGTTTAATTCTGAGTCTCTTGCATTGCCTGCCATCATGCACAGCTAACTAGTGAACTTTACTAAATGAACAAACATTACCAAACTAGAACAGGGCGCAAAATCAATAATGCAATATTTATATGTTTATTTACAATAGGATATGTACAAACAAAAATAAAAAGCTGAGTGGCTAGCAAAAACAGACTACAAACAGCAGTAAATTGCTAAAATAAAATGAAAAGCTATGGTGCATCTGTCAATCAAAAAGTGTTTCCGGCCACTTGGACAGTTCCTCCGTTCATCATGCAACAGCCTAGCTTTCTGTCCCGCCTACTCCATACCGACTGCCAGAGAAGCCTGGCTTCCAGGGCAGGATGTTTTTCAAGCATTTGTCCAATGAACGTCTCCGCATTGCCGCGCTGAAAGCACAGCGTATCCCGAATGACAAAAGAATCCAGAGAAGATGCGTGTCAATGAGTTTTAATGGATTGCATCGCCGCGGGAATGTGTGAGGAAAATGTCATGTTAGACAACCTGCGAGAAATGATTACTGATTCTGAATGAATTAACCATGAAGCTGAACACATTGTAGAACTTTTTTTATATTAATGTAAATATTATAGTACTTGTGTGACAAAATGTTTAGCTACATTCTAGAGCAAGCAGAACTTCCTTTGTAGTCTTAGAGCAGCTGCCACTGATATGTAGACATATGCTGTGTAAACTAAGTGAATTTCCTCAAAGTATACCAGAGGGACTAATTA
Source organism: Neosilurus mollespiculum (assembly GCA_030014195.1). Taxonomy (NCBI): domain Eukaryota; kingdom Metazoa; phylum Chordata; class Actinopteri; order Siluriformes; family Plotosidae; genus Neosilurus; species Neosilurus mollespiculum. The sequence goes on along the minus strand of JAQMYF010000024.1, from coordinate 33,525,584 downwards.
TTAATTTCTAATTTTGACCTTTAATGTTTCTATAAACATTTGATGTTAGTTTAATGGGATGTTTAATCTAAATGAACCCTTTGCTCCCTGGAATTTCATCTCTTTCCCTTGATACACTTTTTCTGTTTCATGAGAACACTGAAAAGCAAGAGTGGAATTATATAATGATTTTGCAATTCCACTAAAGCTTGTCAAACATTTATCTGAACATACCAACAAAACATGTGCTACCCCAAACTGTTTATTCATCTGCCTGCTTCTTATTTGATGGACAGACTGCAAATAGTGAAGAACCTGCTAGTTTTTGTTAAAGTAAATAAATATTAATATCATTCTTGAATAATGTAATATATAATGTATTTTTAAGGCTTCAGGATTTCAGAGGTTAATTTCAGGTCAATTCTGACAAAAAAAAAAAAAAAGGATGCTTTAGCACTGACAAATGTGATATCATCAGGATGTCATTCTTATTTACAGTAACCAGTGTTCAAATCTATTACTGAATCACTGGAATCATTTTCCATTCATTCCATCTTTCTTTGAAAAAAACAAAAAACCCAACAACAACAAACAACAACAACGATGATGATGAGGAGGAGAATGAAGGTGATCAATCATGATCTGTGCCAAAAAAAAGGCCATTACTGTTTATTGCTCCAAGCAAAAGAAATATCATTCAACGGTAGCATGCAGTGCTTATTTTTGCAATAAGAATGTCAAACCCCGCCATGATGGTTCTGCAGGATACTCAGTAAAGCTTTCTAACTAATTTCCTTATTAATGAGCGCAACTGCTGTTGTTTTAAATAAAATAAATGTTTCAATATATAAAAAAATACAATAAAGAGTAGAGAACTGTAATGAATGAAACAAAGTACGCATCTGGTGTAGTCCCTTTGCTTAAAAAAAAATTATTGTAGCCCCAGGTACTATTTGATGCTGAAAAGATCTGATCTGCTGTAAGTTTTACTGAGCATCTTGCAGTGTCAGCAACAGTTCTTCCGGAGATTTTCACAGCTCATTCATTTATTCATTTTCTGAAGTGCTTAACCCTAGTTAGGGTCACGGGGAGGCTGGCACCCATCTCAGCCGACTCTGGGTGAGGGCAGAGTATACCCTGGAAAGCTCGCCAGGTCATCGCAGGGCAGAAACAAACTGACGGCTATGCAGCCTTTTCTTGACGAAAGTCATCAATGGTTCTTTTACATGCCTCTCACCATAGACAGTGAGAAACATGGCTGGCCTTTGATAACCCAGTTAGCTGCACTGGGGGGACAGCAGTGACATCCCGCTGATAGTGGGGCTTGAACCTCCGACCTTGGGATCAGAAATCCAGCACCCTACCACCGGTCCACCACTGCCCCTGATTTTCACAGCTGTACTCTCTTTTTATTTTTGCAAACTTTATAATTATTTAAAAAACAATAATAAGAAAGTGCTCTCTTAAGAAGTATCCTTTCTTTACCATGGGGCACAATGTCAGCGATCTCTATGATGCAAAAAAGCATGGATAATTTATGAGCTTGCTTGGAGCATAATTGGGGTATAAAAAGGAGGCAGGGTGCATCCAAGAGATGAAACTTGAAGAATTCATGTTTCCAGGTTCATCATGATCCCCTACGATTGTACATCAAGGACTGTTACGCTCTGTTACGCTCTACTGTGCTCTACTATGATTCTCACGTTCTATCACGATTGGCTTCTAACCGTAATACGTCGTAATAATCAGGCAAAATTTTTGACAGTTGAAAATTTTGAATTGCCATGAACAGCACGATCATCTCGAATCCACCAAGTTGCCTCAAGATCATTACCCTTCCACCGAGTTCCGACAGGTTCATCATGATTCAAATCGTGGAGATCGCAGATATCATGCCCCAGTGTAAACCCAGGGTATCTGACATATGAACATTTTTCTGTACCTTTTATTTTTAAGCTGAAAAACAAAGTTTGGTGATCTTATACGATTTCATACTGACTCGATGTCATAAAGCAAGCATGAGGATCTGAGTGACTTTGAAATAGGACACATTGTAATGGCTAAACAACTTGGTCCATTTATGTCCATAATGACAAGTCTTTCTTGTGAGGTGTTCCTTATATGTAGTAGTAAATACCTACCAAAGGAGGTCCACGGATGAACAACCAGTGCCTTGGCAAGAGTGTCATGGTTTCCCAAGGCTTACTGATGAGGGTGGGGAGTGAAGGCCAGTATGTCTGATCTGATCCCACAAAACAGCTACAGTAGCACAAACTGCTAAAAATGTTCATGCTAGATATGATAGAAAGAATACAAAACACATTGCATTGCAGCTTGCTGTGTATGCGGCTCCAGTGTTAATGTTATGGCTAATGGTCGTAAATCAGAGCTTTCTTTTCAATACACCTTTAGTCACTGTCAGATAAACAAAATAGTAAATTCTTTATGTTTTTCCAAATATATTTCTCTATACACTATTGTAAGTATATTACATAAGACCCAGAAACTTCTTTAGTGATTTAGCAAAGGAAGTTAAAAGGTATCCACTTACAGTATATCATTATCTTGTACACAAAATTGAAGCCGCCACAATGCCTCTGCTAATCAAGGATGAAATCAGAAATTATGCAGGCCCGTAGCCCAGAGGTCCAGTGTAATGGTTCATTTCTTAGAGCAAAATTACTAACTGGGTCTAGGTTGTCTTATTTTCACTGTCAGAATCTTTATCACAGCTTGAACAATGCCATCTATTAACCTTCATGTGTGTTTCGCAGTCCAGCTGTGCAGTCGAGATTCTGACAATGCTAATCCCGACCTGAGCGATCGCTCAGACAGAAAATCTGTTCACTTTTCTTCAGGAATTATGTTTTGCTATTGAAGCCTCCTAATTGCTTTATAAATATGCTCGGTCACCTGTCACAACTGCTTATCAGCAATTAGATCATTGTGCAACACATGCCAAATATCTGACTTAAAATGCCCTACAGGAATTAGAAATTAGTCAATGGATCCCCAAGAGAGACATGCTTTGTAAAACACGGACCACGATCACTCGGGTAAGTAAATTATAGCTGTAAACTGGATAGCCAGTGGCATGCAGAAATAACCAGGCCATTCTCCTCACTCACATCTAAACACTCACATAAAAGGAGCATTTAATGGAGACTTGCACAGCCAATAACAAAGACCTAATCAGACACCAGACAGAGTCTTATTGCTAAACAATTGGAAGTATCTGAGATAAGTGGTCTCATTTAGAGGGCACAGATAGGCTCCACTTTTACAATTAATTGAGTAAACAGTTATTTCCTGCAGTAAGGTGAGCTAGATAAGAAGGAAATAATATCCAGTATCAAATATCAATTATGACTAAAACAAGGTTAAATCTCCCCATAAAAACAGTACTACTTTTTTTACATTACAGCAAACAACATGTACCTGCACATTTATTCCTGCTGTCAAACTGCTTATACAGATTATGTGTTAAGTAGAGAGAAGGAAGAAAAAACACCCTATACAACAGTTAGATCCAGTCTACTAATCTGATTGGTTGAATAACTGTATGTGTCATTCTGCACTTCCTAGTTTGAAATGGTTACTATTGAAGTATTAGCAAAATCATTCACTGACATGGCAAATGATACTTTTCAGGAATAAAAGCTTTGTGTTAGAATATGATATCTCCTCGGATGAAGACAGGACTCCAATTTAATTAATTAAGTTCATTTCATCCATCCATCTATCCATTATCTATACAGCTTATCCACTTGGGTCACGGGGAAACTGGAGCCAGTTCCAGCTGAGTTCAGGTGAGAGGTGGAGTACACCCTGAACAGGTTGTAAGACTATTGAAGGGTGAAGGCCAACACAAACAACCACTCACGTTCACACCCATGGGCATTTTAAAATAGCCAGTTTACCTAGTGCGCATGCCTTTTGGTTGTGGGAGGAAACCAGAGTACCTGGAGGAAACCCACACAAGCAGCAGACTTCACAAAGAAAGGCCCTTGACTGAAATTCAAACCCTAAACCTCACTTATGTAATGTAATTAATGTAATGTAATTATGTTATTAAGTTACACTTAATGTTCTGCAAAACAAACAGATTCCTTTATCAAAAGACCATCTGTGGAGGTCAAAGGGTACAGATTTTATATATATATATATATATATATATAAAATGGTAATTTTTTTTATTGATACTTTTATCCTTTTCTTTTCTTTACTTGGTATGGAGCAACAGTGTGCACACCAAGTAAAGAAAAGATAAAGATAAAAGTATCTCTTGTTCGCACACAAGAGCGGTGATGAAAAGTTGCACACGATTCCCATGCATCCCATGGTAAATCTGCATACTAATAAAAGTGGGTTATTGTATTTGTTCATGTAAATGAGCCGATGTTTGTCTAATGCAGGGGTCACCAACCTTTTTGAAACTGAGGGCTACTTCATGGGTACTAAGTCATACGAAGAGCTACCAGTTTGATAGGCTCTCCTGAAATTACACATTTGCTCAGTTTGCCTTTAGTTATACATTATCAATAATGATTAATGATACTCATCTATGTGAAGATACTGATCACGTTAATGATTTCTCACAATAATTATCAACAATAAAAATCAAAAATTAATTTTACACGCAGCTCACTAGTGAGTTGTGCTATTTTTAGAACAGGTGACTTATGTGGTCCTTGGGAGCGACCTGGTGCCCGCGGGCACCGTGTTGGTGACCCCTGGTCTAATGTATGTAAATGTACTTTAATTTTATTTAGAAGTTCAATAGTTTATATTTTATTTATTAGTTTACAGTATACTGTTATTTTTGCCATTAACTTGCCTTATATGAACTGGGGATTCACATTCTATTCTTATAATTTCACTAACTTTCATAAAAATGAAACGACAGTCTTTTTAAACAGGCTTATGCAAACTATCAAAGAAATTCTGCCAGATTGCAACTTTGAAAATGTGAGTACCACCTGAAAAAAACATCTGGTAATGAAAATATGCTTATGTTCATGTGTAACAGGGGAGTTTGGGAGGCTTAGAATAATAACAGAACAAATAAACCTAAAGCTTATCATGTTACAGAGATGATCCCAACAATTCCTCCTTTTTGAAATCTCCCCCGTTTGAAATCTTGATGATGTGAAGCACTGACACTGAAGACTCCTTACAAAATTGCTAAATCAACATCTCCTAGGAGAAAACTTTATGTGGATTGTGTACCATACAAGCTCCATTGTAATTTTTTACTGTAGACATGCTAAGTGCCATTAGAACTGCTGTTACAGGAAATTAATCAATACTGTACCTTCTGATTAATCAGAATCGAGCAGTCAGCAGTAATATGATATAAAGTGGAACACATTCTTCTTATATACAGCAAACATAAATAGATGCTGGTACAAGAGACTCAGCATGATGCGCTCCGGATCTTGGCAAACATTTTCTCCTAGCTCTCATCAGCGCTTCTGTTCAGAGCAGAAGTGCTGTGTTACATCACTGAGAGAAATCACAGCTGCCCCAGGTGTCTGTTTCTGATCATTCTGAACACGAAAAGTCCATTTTGACCAAACGGCTGAAAAATACATTGAGAATCCATGTGGCTGTAAAGAGATGACACAGTCCTGAATAATATAACAGCAAGACACAAAACACAAATCAGCTCAGACTCACTGAAGTGAGAGATGGAGAGAGGAGAAGAAAGGAAAAAAATGAAAGTGTAAGGGAGGGAGGGAGACAGTAAGCATGGCTTATGTAATATGCAACACAAGAAGACTTATTCAGGTTCTGAATATTTTAATATTCAAATAAAACATTCTGTCTATGCCATTGCTCAAGAATATTCGGAATGGATCTAAATATAGAAAGTGTTGGATACTTTTGAATATTCAGTGTATGTTTTTGGAGGACGCCTGGTGGTGAGATCTTAAGCCACACTCAAACAGTGAAAAGCTACATGACTAAGAGTGATAGCATTTCATAGTACTCATTTACGAGGATAAGATAAAATATAGCTCATATGATTTCACATACAACTAAATGAGAATCTAACAAAAAATAAATTAAAAAAAAGAAAAAAGAAAAATATACATGGAAAATACCAGAACATAGATGTGGTAAGCAGGACATGACATCAGTGGTGTCACTTGAGAATTTGACTTTAGCTAAAACCAATGGTAAATAATGAAATGCCTCGGAAAACACATCGTTGGCCTGCACTAAACTGTAAAGACACGATACACCAATCATCCATAACCTCACCTACACAATATTTTGTATAGGGCCAAAAGAGCTCTGATCCATCATGCAATGGACTCCACACGACCTATAAATGTGGTCTGTGGTGTCTGGAGTAAAAATGTTAGCAGCAAATTCTTTAAGTCATGTCTTTTGGACATGGGGAGTCCATGGATCAGGCTGGTTTGTCAAGCACATGCTGCAGGTACTTGCTTCGGACAATGTGGTCCTTCCTTGGACTTTCGGTAGATACTAACCACTCAACACTCAACAAGTATTGCCATGTTGGAGCTGTTCTGGCCCAGTCGTCTAGCTGTCATAACTTAAATGCTGAAACTTGTCCATTTTCCCAGCTTGCGACACATTATCATTAAGAAATGTCAGTTCACTGCCTGATACATATATCCCACCCTATGATAGGTGCCACTGTATGAAACACCATCCGTCAGTGGTATTAATGTTAAGGCTGATCAGTGTAGACTCTCTATTCTACATTATACAGTCACCTTGGTTTCTGAAATATTAATGTACCAAAACACCAGCCGTAACAGAACTTCAAGATCATACCAAGCGTTGCCAAATTTCAACTGTGCCAAAGGATCCAAAATGAACCCAACACTGGTTGGAAACTGTATATGTTAAGTTATTAGAGAGATGTATTGTACAGTACTGGGAAGAAGGGGGAGATCCTCATTAGGGTCATATCACAATAACAGGATGTTGCAAATACTTTGGATTTATTGATGAACTTATTAGATACTGGATTTTGGAATTGATCCACACAAGTTTAAATTTACATCAAGGTTTAAGTTCCTAAAATAGTTTTTCTTCAACAATATCCTTGCTGTTTAAGGGCATTCCAAGCATTAACATTCATTATTAATTCATTATTGATTAACTAGAAGGACTGGATTTCTTTCATGGTTCTTGCTAGGGAGAGGAGAAAGGTTGTTTACACTGAAGGGATTTGCCAAATGTATCATCAAATGATTGGACAGCAGGATTTCCAAGATAAGTATTAAAACTGGGCATGGCCGGAAAATCCCTGAGCATCATGCAACATTGCATACGATAAATAACATGAAGATATAAAACCTTTTAATGGAGTGAAAGCTGCTGCACTATTCACAAACAGAACACACTGCCCTTGCAGCTTTTCTCTCAGATGATTTCTATCAGATCTGTAAAAAAAAAAATCCACTGGAAACACATTATCAGTTTGCATCATGCCGCCACAAATAAAGTATTTTCTGTATTTTGAAATCAGGTAAAAGATGAATGTAAAATCACACAAGATCTTTAGAAGCTACAGTACTTTCAATACAAATGAAGATAATATTCAGACAATCACAAGTACAACAAAAAACATTTGAGACAGCTGAGACTGTGCATATGTAGTGACTCATCCTCACAGTCATCTTCGCTTCAGACGCTTTCACCCCAGACGCTGATGTCTTATTACGAAACATTTTGTACTGAGATATCGGAAGAGTAGTGTCTGAAGCATGTGGGGTACTTACTGTCTGGTAGAAACCAAAATCTCCATAAATGTTACCTTGTGGAGGGAGAAAATGACTGATTGGTTCTTTTATACTGGGGCACATGAAGGGTGCAAGGTAACAGTTTATCAAGAATTAAAGCAAACTGGCTAGTTAAAGCTGGAGAAAACATCTTTTTTCTAATGTGCATGTATAGCTGTAGATGATAAAGTGTTTGTCAGAAGGACGGCCATTTAGCATTTCACCACTTCTCCGCTTTGTTTAACGGTGGTAGCCAAAGCAGACAGACAGATGCTATTGTTCATATTGATGGCACACAAAATGGTGCCAGCAACACCGCACGCCATCTTCTGCCATACAATAGACATTTTTTGGAATACATGTGCATTTTAGTGGGGGGGTCAGTCAGACATTCATGGAAAAATACAGTAATAAAGCCGTTTGCTCGGTGAGTTTAACCTCCACTGACATCTACGATTCAGATACAGACTCCTCTCTAAACAGCTGTCGTTCTACTCACTCCTTTCCTACAGACTGATTCACACATGACAGGACAAATCAGCATGAATCACGGCTGACGATGAAAATAGTTGCCACCCCCCCGCCCCCGGTGACCGGAGTTATCTCAGGGCTCTGACGATGCATTTTTCATACATGCATGAGACACGAGAGTGCCCTTTCAGAGGATGGGACGCTCTTCCTGTGTGCACGTGCAGCTCCTGCTCTTGCCCTCACAAAAGACCTGAAAATAACACGAGAGAAGAGCCAAAAAAACCAAGGCTTTCATTTGCATGTGCAACATGAATATTTATAAGATTTGAAGGCTGGATTCATATGAAGTGCTCTCTCCAAAAATGCCTTCCTGCTCAAAATGTCTCACAATTGCTGCATGAGGCCTAAAATCGGAAATGGTTGTTATTTTTTCGGATTAATTTCTCATCATGGAAAATATCTACCATTTTATTCTAATTTACTGTACTATGTGTAAATTATTATTATTATTATTGTTATCATTATAATTATTATTAATATTATTATTATTACTATTATTATTTTGAGTTTTTCTATTGTGTTTTCTTTTACAAAGATAAAATTCTAATATCAAGGCTGCAATGTAATCTCCTGCAAAAACATCTGCAGAGCTGACTACATCTGGAGCACTAATTAAATAGGTTCACAATCTTATTACAGTGGGCTTACTGAGTAGCTCACACACACACACACACACACACACACACACACACACACACACACACCATCAGATTTGATAAGGAGTAATGATGACAGATCTGAAATTGCATGCAGACTGACCTGGTCTCCTCTCTTTTGAATTACTGATCACATTACTGCACCTTTTAAACACACATCTTTTATATGCAAACTCATTTTACCCCTAAAGGCTTTTAAACATACAGGAAACTGTGCTTTCATCCAAGCCCTGGGTACAGAGTAAACAATTAACACTCTGATCTCCTACTGAGATTTTGAATTACTGCGTTTTGTCAAGCAGAACCACAAAAACAGAAAAAAAATGGGAAAAAAACGACATACATGGCAGTAAGGATTTTTAGATTGCTAATGAAAACATGTAGCAACACTTTCTTTTTTATATCCAGTGGTCACAATTTATTTACTGATGTATTCTGGGAATGCCATTTAATTTAACACTCATTAAAAAAAAAAAAAAGCCTGGAATAATATAAGCATAGTGTTATTTTCCTCCACCACTGTAATATTTGGGATTTGCACTATGATTTGTGATCAGAAGCAGAGACCCTTGAAATGTTGCAGCATGTCTATGGCAATGAAGTAATAAGCTGGCCGAGGTGATTACACTTCAAGAGGGGTTCACTGGAGGATGACAGTCTTGGCGTCTTGGCACACAGATGCCATTTAAAACACATTGTTGGACTCACTGCTTTACTGCCATAGTCTTGTGGAAGCATTTCAAGGGTCTCCGTTACGGTTTCCTGAGTTTGACACAGAATTTGATATCTGCTCTCTGGTCCATGGTAAAATTGCAAACATGCATGTGGATATTGTCACAAAAACACCTGTCGTCACCTGTCCAGGTGTTACTGGTGTGATACCACTACGTTCCATTCATTTGCTACAGGAACAATCCTTGAACGTTTTGACCGCACCTCATATTGTAGCCTGTCAAATTTCAGGCTATAGCCACCATGTTTAACGTGAGGCATGCACAACTATACTTGTTCCCTTTTCAACCAGTAATTCAAACAAGCATTTGACTACACTTTTTTTCTATTGGAACAAAAGTTTCATTAGCGCACCTAAATGTTGATAAACAACAGCAAAGAAAAAGTCAAACAGCAATTCAATTAACAGTTATACACTGCCTACAAATTACATTTCCAGCTTCGATGCTTTTGTAGGCCATGCTGTTAATGACAAAATGAAAATAAATGAATTAGTACAATACATTGGCAAGGCATGGTGGTATAGTGGTAGGCTCTCGTGGTATAGTGGTAGGCTCTCTTGGTTCACAACAAAAAGGTCCTGGGTTTGAGCCCTGCAGTCAGCGAGGGAATTTCTGTGATGAATCGCACAGTTTCATTTACATTTACGGCATTTGGCAGAGGCCCTTATCCAGGGCAACTTATCTCATTTACACAACTGATTAGTTGAGGGTAGAGTGAAGGGCCCTGCTCAAGGGCCCAGCAGTGGCAGCTTGGTAGTACTGGGGCTTGAACCCCAGTAACCCAGAGCCTCATCCACTGAGCCACCACTTCTCCCCGTGCTTGTATGGGTTTCCTCTGGGTGCTCCGGTTTCCTCCCACAGTCCGAAGACATGCACATTAAGCAAACTGGCTGTTCCAAAGTGCCCTAGGTATAAATGTGAGTGTGAATGGATATTTATCATAGAGGACAGATTCTGCTGGGGGTTTGAGACCCTTTTATGTAACCACAAAGTGGCCCAGTGCATCATGAGTGTGGAATAAGAAATGTGTGACAACACACAGGTAATGTAATAAATATGTGTGTCTTATTACACAATTTAAGGAAGCACTTATATCGACAACTTGGCAGCTGTAAACTCTGATAACACAGTGGGCGCAGCATGGAAGCTCATGTCCACCTGCAAATCCTTCCTTCCAGCTCAATGGCTAGCCTTCTATAGATGCAGGATGTAATGTCTCCAGCAGCATCTGGGAGCTTTTTCCAGGCTGATAACGATCCAGGATTTAAGCATCCATGTTAATTCCACTAACAGTATCATCTGAAAATGTGTCTGGGGTGCTCAACTAAACTAGCTGAGCGGGAGGGGATAGTGATATGCATGATCAAGCCACAGCACATGTTTCGGCAACTATCAAAAAAGGTAAACATGTAGTCGAGAGGCTAAGATGGGGAAAATCTTTCTTTGTCGGACGCGTTGGCTGTCAATGAACCACTGTTCCGTGATATTTACTTCCTTGTATTTATTTGTAGCCAAAACAAACAGTGAATCCATACAATATCAATACTAAAAGCAGTATCCAAAGTGACTTAAAAGTAATGTTCAAGAAAATAAAAGGTTCAACAAAAAGTTGGATCTCCCCACTCACCCTCTCTGTTCATTCATTCATTCCTTCTTCCCGCCATGTGAACAGCTGATATTAATGGTACCTGCTGATAAGCCACCAACACCACATGACTCCCGTTCCCCACGTGACTCACATTCCCGTATGTGACCAGAACCTCATGATATAAGATAAACAATAATTGCAGACAACATAAAGCATCAATACTATACCTGGCACCTACAGCACAGAATGTGCTCTTTTACAAAGCGCCATCCAACAGAGCAAGATTTTTATTTAAATTGTAATCAGCATTAAAGATTACAAAAATAACCATGGGAGGAATTATTTTGCGAGTGTGCAGAAGTGAAACGGGTGTGTGAGAAAAGTCTTATTAAAGTGTTAACAGTCCATTAAAGCAAAAAAAAATACTTTTTTTTTTTTTATTGCTGACTATACAAACGACTTTGATTAGTCTGAATTTGTTTACAATTATTCCTTACATTTATCTACCGCATTCAAAATCCCACAGCATCTACTAGGTGCTAGTTAGCTAGTAGTTTTGTTACGTATGACAGCTTTCTCTCAACCACATCCACAAAAATCAATGATGGAACAAAATCTATTTTTGCATTGTTTTATATAAAAGAAATTGGTAAATTAATGGTTATGCATATGCAAGAACATTAGCTTTGAGACCTGATTAATGATGCACACCACTTAAGTTTTATTTTTTTACTTCCTTGTAACCACTTTTTCAGCCAGTCTATAAAGCTGACAGCTGACAACCCACTCCTACAGCCCTTGATTACTTGACTCAGTCATGCTGAGAGCTGGAACACAACAGAAAACATGAAATGCCTTGAGTCCTTGAAGAAAGAAAACCTCTGAGCTAGAGTACTTCTCTAAGTGTCTGCCTGCTAATACTTTAACTGGCTTCCCAGCAGACGTGACTCCTTTCAGAAACAGAGGTGGAATTTCAGGTGGAGGTTAGGTGAAGGCTGACACTGAAGTGCTGCACTTGCTGAGCAGTGCTAAAACTGTTACAAAGGCTTGAGAAGTCTGACGGCTGAAGGCCTGAAATTTGCTTGTAATTGTGTGAAGCTCGGTGTTGACATACAGAAATGGGAGAGTTGCTTTTCCCTCCAATTCACAATCAGTCACTTCAACCTTGAAGCAACACTCTGCATGCTGAATAATGCCTAATGCCTGAATAAAGTAAACAAGCTGCAGAGGGGCTTGAGCATGTACACTGATTCCAAATCGACCCTCAACAATTCTGCATTCTGGTGGCGCAGGCCGCGAAACTGAATTGGATTCAGTTGTATTGTTCTGGTATGAGTACTACAGTGAAATGCAGCTTGTTGATGAGAGGGGTCATAGGAACAGGGCCAAACTACTTAGACTGAACAAGGTGGAGGTACCGCTAACAACTTGACTGTTTTCCCACTGACACTAGTTTCATCATTCAGGATATTCCACAAAAAGCAACAACATATGGAATTGCAGTATAGCATCATTAAAGCATATTTTTTACATTTATTTTAAGAATTAAAAGAGACAGTAAAAAGACCACCAAACACAACTTTATTGGACCTCCAACTAATTCCATGCTAACCGGCTCTAGTATTTTATGGTAAGAATGTATATATATTTAAGAATCTGAATACAAAAATAAAAATGCAATATTTTTAACAATCCAGTGGATAGAATAAAAGAGCTATTCCGCTCACTCTTGTCAGATATGACTAATAGCCCTAATGCCTCCTGAGGCTATGAGATCATATCTGACTCAGGGTCACAGACTAACTGTTAAATATATATATGGTTATATATAATATATATATAAATATATATATATATATAACAGTTATATATGGATAATGTCCATTTTCCTGAGTTCATGAACCAATCAGATTATGCCTTTCCCATGTAGTGTACACCAAATACATACACACACGTGGAATTACACACACGTGGAATTATGGGTATAAGTACATTGAGCAGAGTAAAAAGTGGAGTATGAAAAAAAATAAATAAACCCTAAGGATATGGGCAATAGAATGTGCAAAGAGGTTATCATATTAATTTTACATGTTTAAGACATTTGGCAGACATCCTTATCCAGAACGACTTGCATTTCTCACTTATACAACTGAGCAATTAGGGGTTGAGGGCCTTGCTCAAGAGCCCAACAATGGCAGCATGCTAGTATTGGGGCTTGAACCCCCAACCTTTGAAGCAGTAACCCATAGCCTTAACCAGTGCGCCACCACTGCCCCTAATTCTCTATACTACTCATCCATCAGGGCTGCAGAGGAAGCCGGAGCCAATCTCAACTAACTTCAAGTGAGAGGTGGGATACTGCCTGAACAGATTGGCAATCTATAGCATAGAAACGAACATCCATTCACTCTCACATTTACACCTATAGACAATTTAGTGTAGGCAGTTGACTTAATGTGCATGTCCTTGGACTGTGGAATGAAATTGGTGTATCCAGAGAAAAAACCCACAAAAGTACTGGAAGAACATGAAAACTGCACACAGAAAAGGCCCAGTTGGCAGCGAGGTTAGAATCCAGAGCCTTTTTGCTATGAGGCAGTGGTACCACATAATTATTAAAAAGTTGCTTGAAAAGTTATGTACACTGAGTTGTACAGTACAACATGAAGTATACGACATGAACAGTACAACAGTGTACAGTACAATAAAAGTACACCATTATAAATAATGTGTAAATAAAAATGTACAGCATAGAAATCAAATGTCTCAGTACAATGTTGAAGAAAAATTACAACACTGCAACATTAGCTGAAGTACTGTAATATATGGTTAGCGAACATAATAAAATATTTGATAAAACACAAGGACTGTTATTATCACACTGGGTTGCATAATATTTAATGCAATTAATGGAAGTATAGTGAATCATCCATATGGACCCTTTTACTACCAGAGCAAATTTTAAAAAGTTGGGGAAAAGGTTTTATATGTTTTTCTAAAGTGAAATTCAAGCACTTTCCCAGCACGTACAACACGAAAATCAGAGCACAGATCAACATTTAAGTTCAAATTATTTCAAAGCTTTTAAAAAGATTTTGAAGTGCAAGCAGTAGCTAAGTTTGTGACTGAAAGGAGATGGATAACATTAGATTGTGTCTACAGATAATTATTCAGACTTAAACTGTCACTTTGTAAATTAACAAATTAACTGTAAATGGCAAGACATCAATGTTGTTCTCATCAAGCTTTCAGCATGATTATAAAGAGCATTAGACCCTCGCTGTGACCATTACAGCTTACAACATGCACTTTGTAGCCAATTCAAGCAGGTAATAATTTAACACAGTACTTGTAGGAGGTACCTATCCATCCAGAGACTATAAATGGTTTTAGATGGAGATTTTTCATTAATATGGATGCATCCAAGAAGGATTTTTATCATTTGGACGTGAACTTGAAATTCACTGACAGATTAACTGCGGCTTCAGGAGCAGCAGTTGCCTGCCTTAACACAGCAGTGAGCAGTGCAGGGTGAAATAAAAACCTATTATTTGGGACACCTACTTATAAGACCGATCGGTATATCCATCATCTGTACCATTTATCTGTCAGAGTCGCAAGGGTAGCTGGAGCCAGTCCCAGCTAACTTTGGGTGAGAGGCAGGGGACACCTTGAACAGGTTGCCAAGCTATTGCAAGGTTTTCACAAACACAAACAACAATTCACACTCACATTTACACCTATGGGCAATTTAGTTAGAAGAAGCCTGTTGACCTAATCTGCATTGGCCAATCTCCCTCTGGGAGAAAACCTGGAAGAAACCCACGCAACCACAAGAAGTAGATGCATACTCCACACTGAAACGCCCTTGTTAGCTACAAGTTTTGCATCAGAATCTTGTTGCTGTGAGGCTAGTGCTAACCAGTGAGTCCCCGTAAACAAGGTGACCAAAAAACTTCCCACTTTTCAAGGTAAATGGAAAAAAAAATGGTTATAGATAATGAAACTTTATTCAACACAGTTTTTATACCTTATAATTGGCACAAATGAAACAATAATTAGATTATTTTTAACCATTTTTTTCATTTACCTTTGAAATGTGGGAGGTGTTTTGGGTCGCCATGTAAAAACAATTCTCATGTTGGGAATGCAGGGGGCAGTGGTGGCCTGGTGGTAAGGTGCTGAATTACTGATCCCAAGGTCGGGGGTTCAAGCCCCACTATCGACGG
>JAQMYF010000024.1:33459324-33494406 GCA_030014195.1 Neosilurus mollespiculum | reverse complement strand
TAGATAGATAGATAGATAGATAGATAGATAGATAGATAGATAGATAGATAGATAGATAGATAGATAACACAAAAAAGAGGAACAAAAGAGGAGAGTGAATACAAAAAAGAAAGAGACAATGAGAAAAGCAAAGATCGAAATAAATACAACAAAGCAAGAGAGAAAGAGAAAGAGAGAGAGAAACATAATGAGAGAGGAGAGAGTATAAACAGCAAAAAAGAGAGAGAAATAGAGGTGAGGAGAAAGAGAGAAAAAGAAAGACAATGGAGGCAAGAGAGAGGAAGCAAAAAAGAGAGAAAAGAAGGGGGGAGGAGAGAGAGAAACAGAGAATGAGCAAAAAATTAATGAGAGGCAAAGAAAGCAAGGAAGAGTATGTGTGTGAAAGAGAGAAAGAGAGAGAGAGAACAGAGAAACAGTGAGAGAGCACAAACAAGAAAGAGAGAGAGAGATCAAAGAAGAGAGTGAGCAAAAACTGAATAAGAGAGGCAAGCAAGGAAAGCAGAAGAGAGAGAGAGAGTGAGAGAGAGAGTGAGAGAGAGAGAGAGAGAGAGAAACAGAGAGCACAAACAAGAAAGAGAGAGAGAGATCAAAGAGAGTGAGCAAAATATGAATAAGAGAGGCAAGGAAGGAAAGCAGAACAGAAAGAGAGAGAGAGAGAGAGAGAGAGAGAGGGAGAGAGAGAGAGAGAGAGAGAGAGAGAGAGAGAGATCAAAGAAGAGAGTTAGCAAAAAATAAATAAGAGAGGCAAGGAAGGAAAGCGAGAGCGGGAGAATGAGAGAGAGAAAGAGAGAAAACAGAGAAACAGAGAGACAGCACAAACGAGAGAGAAAAAGAAAGTTCAAAGAAACTGAGCAAAAACTGAATAAGAGAGGCAAGGAAAGTGAGACTGAGAGAGAGAGGGGGGGGGGGTTATGAGAGTTTGCGAATTTAAAAAATGCTGGTGGACATTAAGACACTGTAGTAATTGAGATAAATGTACTTATTATTCAGAAGCAAGCACACATAGAAACTGTTGCATGTGAGAGCACTTCAGAACTGCGAGTACGGAGCACTGAGGCATGCGCTTCCTTTCCACTTGCTCCTCAGTGTCTCTCAGTGAAATTTAAGACCTCTTAATGACCAGGCTTGCAGATACACAGGTTGCACTCAGGGAGAAGGTGTGTGGGGAGTGTTCTTATGTTTGCACATTTTCCGCAGCTTGAGTAGATCAGAACCATAGCCTTGTTTCTAGCACTAACTCCAGTGTGGAGTCTGGAACATCAGAAGCAATCTCTTCTGAGAGAGAGGAACACAGCAGGTTCAACCAGTGAGAAAAGAGACAAGTTTTTTAATTCAAGTCAAGCAGACCCAGATTTAGGATTCACAAGAGCACAGTGAGATTGTACTGAAATGTTCTTTCTCCTCCACCAAACAGAAAGCTGGTGCTCTAAGTCTCAACAACACCGTCACCTGGAAATCAGAGCGCGTCTAATCTGAAGAACACATCACTGTACTGACAAACCTCGTGAAAGCTTCAAGCAGCCTGACGCATGATGGCAACAAAATAATGTCATTCTTTCATCTTCATTTCACGCTGCGGCAGTCCAAGACGGAGAGATGATAACACCGTGCTACAGCGCATGACTACTTACAGGACCATTTTAAGTGCCAGGTTAATGCCAGGTCTTTGTAATGAGTGGCTCAGGATTGGAAGCACAAACAGACGTGTCTGTGAGAACTCTACACTGTGGGTAAATCATGGTTCCCTTTGGCCTGTGGAAGGACAGGCCTTCTTTATGCATCCTGATGGCCGCTCACAAACTGACACACAGGAAGTGACAGCAGTGCAGCCCCGAGGTGGAGGACATTTGGAATTTGTGCTGTCACTGTTAGGGACTCGAGCTAGGGTCAGTCAGTGGATAGTGAACATATAAATTGGCTGGTAGACAGACTTCAGCGTTTCAGTGCAGGATTTTTGCATGGTTATCACCCACAAACAGGTTTGGGGACTGTTTACCAACGTGCAAGCCATTCGAAAGGCAATGCAAGGTCTATAAACCTGGCTTTGCATGCTAATGGATATTCCGCTTCAAAATGTCATGCTTTAAATAAAGTCATTTTACACATCAGTTTAAATTCCCAATCCCCAACATTTCAGCTAAAGCTTGAAAGGACTTATGCTGAAATATGCAGAAAAATAGAAATAAATAGTAGAGATTACTGGGGCTGAGAGCCTGCAGCTGAACATCACCAGCTTCAATATCAAAGGTTTTGTAAATACAACAGGAACTTTAGAAAACTTAACACATACTATATAGTACATATTATAAAATTCAGCATTGTAATAATTTTTTACTCAGTCTGAGTCTGGACATCACAAATACTACACAGGAATGATGCCATCTGATTGGTCCTCTATCAGGGGATTAAAAAACATTATTCTGAGAGGATAATGCTTGAATCAAAAAACAGTCTTTCACGGTCACAGGTGGCGTCATCATTATCACATTCAAAAGAGTTAAAAGTAAACCATAAATCTCTCATTTTATTCTGCTTTTCTTGTGTTTCCAGGTAGTGTATACTAAAACTTTGAGCGAGTTTATGCAGGTTTACTTGTTTCCATGCAGTATGTAATGCTTTAAAAAGGCCCTTTACCTTCACTGTCTCTGTAATAGTTAAAATATGAATAAATAAACAAACAAACAAATAAACAAATAAAATATAAAATAAAAACAACATTTTTAATTTTATTTAGTTTGCTTTTCATTCTCATATAAATATTTAGACACTGCCTCAAAGTTGGAGCCCGGAAAATACTTGCATTTATTTTCAGTAAAGAAGCAGCTATAATATAACTTACTGTCTTTTCAATGGTATTTGGTGATATTCGAATATTCATTTCAATGGTAAAACTTATTTCTCCTCAAGATACAAAACATTTCAAGAATATTTTCTGCGATGTGCAAGTGAACTCAGAGCCGACCGCGGCAGTGTGCACCTTGGGTTGTCTGTGTGGGAACATGAGAATGGACACAGCAACCGAAATCGAGTACAGAGCTCCACTATAAGCAACACCTTTAACACCAAATAACATACAGTATATTTTCAGTTTGGTAGACATGAGAGGGTATATGAAAATGGCCCAAAATTAACTCCAGAACGTCTGCCGAGAGTTGAGTGATCAATCAACAGGATTCCAAAAGTGTGTGTAATGAGGCAAGAGAAAACAGAAGAAGAGCTTCTGTTGTGTCGGGTTCTGCCAAAGAGCCTCCTGCCCTCTCTGGCGGTCTTTGAAAGCTCATGTTTCGAACAGGAAATGTTTATTTGAAAGCATGTGTCAAATACAAAGCCAACATGATGTATTACAGTTTGGTGTGCTAATGGAATATGTAATTTGAGACTTGTGGATTTTTAGGAGTGGTGCCCTGACCAGATACTGCATATCAAAAATAATTTATACCACAGGACAAGTTCTTCATTCTTGATTTCTACTGGTCAGTAAGCTGTAATTTAAATCACAGGTTGAGAAATAATCAAGAGAGGCTGGTTTATAGCTGCTATAATGCACTGGTCAAAAATAAATTAAAAATGAAAAACAAAACCAAAAAAAACTTTTTTTTTTTACAGTCTTTCCCTAACATTAAAAATCCCTATAAAGGAAAAACTTTACAAAATTTCATTCTTGATAAATAATAAAACATTGGCAAATTGGTTTTCATTGGCAAATTATTATTGTTACTGTTCACTGTGTATATTGGAAAATATGCATCTATAGGATAGTAAAGGAAATTCAAATTGGCATAATTTTGCAACATACCACTGCGTCAGTGATCATTTCCCTTAACTGTATCAAATAATAAATCTATAAATCGTCAAACCACTTAATCCTACTAGGATCATAGTGAGGCTGGAGCCAATTTCAGCTGATTCTGGGCAAAAGCATGGTTCACCCTGAACAGCTCGCCAGTCCAACACACACACAACCATTCACACTCACACTCACGCCTAGGGGCAATCCAGAATAGCCAATTAACCTAATGTGCATGTCTTTGGACTGTACAATGAAACCAAAACACCTGGAAGAAAACCAGACTTGGTGAGAGCATGCAAACTCCACACAGGAATGCTTTCCCTGATCATGGTGCTTAAATCCAAGAACTTGCTTGCCACTACACCACTGTGCCCCCACAGGCAACAATCATCATATTATAAATTTTATTTTAATATCCAAGTCATGTGGGGGTGTACAATCTTGTGTCAAAACAATAATTTATATAAACACACACTGAAAGTAAATAAAAATAAGAAACTCATTAGAATGCATGCAGTTACTGCAAAAGCAGGAAGGTTTTGCTTTTTACTATGTAAATGATACAAATCCAGATGGAATAATATTGTTTTATTTACAAGATATTTAGACATTCCTACAATTCCTTGTTTCTTTCTTTTGTTTCTGATTTTTTTTTTCAGTAAAACCTTATTTATACATATTTGCAATTAAAAGGCGAGATCAGCCACCCAAGTCGCCTTCTTATTTCTGTCTCAGCTAGTGCGTCTGGCGCAGACTGAACACTATTTTGGCTTCTCTCTCTTCCAATCCATCCTTCTTTGTATTTCCTACTAGGCGGGCTCAGTTACGTTAATGACGTACAGGATGAATACGTCTAGTGCCGTCTGCTCATGACTGTGCGGCACGAACATAAATCAAAGGCGCTGTTTCTTGCCTGCCGCTGGGTAATTGTGATGTTTTGCGGTGTGCTGTGGAGGGGGAGGGGGCTCCATTGGCAGGACTAGAGGAGAAAAGGATGGTTGCCTTGGAAACCCCGATCTCAGACAGAGGGAAAGAGAGCGATGGAAAGACAAACAGAACAGATGAACTACGGCTACAGAGTGCAGGACAACGCAGAGGTGCTGGAGTACATGAGAAATGAAGAGCTGGATGTGGGACGGGATAGAGATTGGATGCTGGTGGAAAAATGGAAAAAGAGAGAGAAATGGCTATAAGGATAAAAGATAAGGGAAATAAAAAAGGGAAAAACAAAAAAAAAATGCAGGATGAGAAGATCATTGATTTGAGAGATTCGGCCCTAACTGTGTATCAGTGGAGAGGTGGAAACAAAACAGGCTTTAATGACCTAGCTTTCCTTAATATCAACATATCTACTAAGTTAAAGATCATTTCATTTCCTTTCCTATTCATATTAGTTCATCAACCCCGAATGGAAAGAGATCATCAGATATCATTCAGGTCATGGCACCAATTTGACTCTACCCCATCGACCCCTACAACACCACTGCAACCAAATCCCTCTCTAGTAGACAAAAACAAGCAAGTGGCACCACTGACACACAAATCTTGCACCGCACAGTCTTGTATCCAGGTACACAGATAATATGGATCCGCTTAATTAATTATCATGTAACTGGAGCATCTGCTCAGAATTAATGCACCATTCTGCAAGACACGTTCAACAGCAAACATCCCAAAATCATAACCAATACATTCTTGTTTGCTGGTGTAAACAGCTACATGATTCACCCTCTATTACACTCAAGCAGCAGCCAAACATTTATTCATTTCACAGTGAAAACTGCTGATACAATGTCATCACCGCCATCGCAGACACTGATCCTGAGATCAGAGAAACCCAAACACACCAGACACATGCAACTCAGTTTTGGCAAGGCTTTGAATGAATGAATGAATACATGAATGAATGCGGTAGAGCTTTATTCATCAAGCCCTGTTCCTGGAGACTGAACACAATTTATTTCCACCTGTTTCCAGGATCATCTCTCAGCTTGATTCATTACATGGAATTTTATTCATATTGCATTTACGTCAACAGACATTGCCATAAAGCAGCTTAGGAAATAATGTGGATGTGTTTTGGGCCACTTCACAAATCACAACAATGAAATCTGGATATATACTGAGCTTGGGAAATGCAATCAATCCAGATTAGGAGAGCAGGTGTTCTGGATGAGGGTTGAAACTGAATTCTGCAGGAAGGTAGGAGGTCCAGGAAGAGGATTATTTTTAGGGTTGTGGTTACCATCTACGTTCCTGGAGATCTATCAAAATCTAAGACACTTCTTTAAGCTAAACAAGAACTTCTTAATCAACAATTTGATCAGGGTGCCCGACCCTGTTCCTGGAGAACTGCCTCCCTGAAGACTTTCACTTCAACCGTAATTATGCTCACCTGACCTCCTCCTAATCAGCACCAATCCAATCACAATCATGCCTGACCTCCTCCTAATCATCGATAATCATCTAATCAAGATTTTAGACTTAAGGCGATGATTAGATCTGTCAGGTGTACATCTTTATAGTTGGTGGAGCTTAAGCCTTCAGGGAGGTAGTTCTCCAGAAACAGATATGGTGCTCCACTAGATGGTCAGTTGTGCATGATTACGGTTGAAGCCAAAGTCTTCAGGGAGGCAGCTCTCCAGGAACATGGCTGGTAAACACTTTTTTGGAATTCATGCTCAGACATTAAAATTCATTCAGAGTATTTAAATTCAGAGATTCCCATCCCTTATTCTGGAAAAAATGTGACAATGACTTTTCACTGCTGGTGATATAAACTCTATTACTAAAACAATTTAGGACTACAATTTACCATTACAGCTATAAGATAACCAACTAGACTTCATAATAAACTATCGTAAAGATTCTGCTACATGGTTTGTCTTTTGATCTGGTTTCACTCAAATGAGGATGGGTTTCCCTTTTGAATCTGGTTCCTCCCAAGGTTTCTTCCTCTTGATGACTGAGGAAGTATTTCCTTGCCACTGTCACCAGCTCAGTATAGATGTATAGGTTTTATAGAGAAATGTTAAAAAATAATAAGTATTCATTTTTTAAACCAACTTTGTTTTACTATGTAAAGCTGGTCTGAGACCATGTCAGTCATAAAAAGTGCTCTACAAATAAAGCTGAATTGAACAGAACCCTCTCACACATTTTACAATTGCCCTTGTTTCCATCACATCTGATTAAACTAATTAGCTAATTAACAGCTCTTCATGACTTTAAGGTTAGCTTGACAGAGCAAAGAAAATATTAAAATGTAAAAGACAAGGGGACCTCCAGGACCAGGGTTGGGAACCTCTGCTCTAATTGGTTAAAAAATCCCAAACATCGTGCAGGTGATGCAAAAACTGAACCCTTTGAATCAAATGTCCAGTTTCTATTACAGCAGTTAGCAGATGGTCTTATCCCGAGCGACTTACAGAAGTACTTTGTAGTCTCCATCAAAAACATATCCTCATGCTAGTACAAATAGGTCAGAGTCTAAGAATACCAGCAAGCAAAAGAAAACCCTGTTAGTACAAGAAAAACATGCTCATATAAGTGCTGTGTTTGTATAATTAGCTGTCCAACAAATTATTTTCCAGACAACGTTGTTTAAATTTTAGAACTTTATTGGAGTCAGGGCTTAAGAAATAGAAGTTTACTCACAGGGCACCGTGCGGAGGTAGAGGTTATCCCGTATGATCTGCTGGAGCTCGTGGTCCACCGATCCCTTCTGGAATCGTAGGTTAAGGTAATGGCGAAGGTCTTTATCAACAACACCTCCTGCAAATAGAAAAATTCAACCCAGTCAGCGGTCCCACCTGAGAACACAGTTCATTGTCTCCATATGCTTTTACAGTCATCAGAAATCCATCGAGGGTCCTTGACGATGGAAACTAGATCCATCACAAACATGCCAATGTTGTGATTTAGCAGGGTCCTGAAATCATCTCGAAGAATAACAATGGAAAACAGGAAAGACGTGCTGAGAAAAACCTTACAGTGCTTCTTTTCAGGTAAAACTAATTGGACGAAATGTTTAAATATCATAACGCAAATCGAAATAGGACTCTTTACTCAATTCCGCTTGCCTGGAGCTAATAACTACTTGTCAGATTGTCAGCTCAAAAAACATCCATTCACTACATCTCCCACATTTCAACATTTTTATTCAGAAGGAGAAAGAGGAAGAGTGAGGATGTATCATCTCTAAAGGTCCTTGACCATCACAGATGCTCTGTCCTTTCTCTCACTCTCCATCATAACCTTGAACATTCAGTACAGCCAAATGTAGCCAGCTATTAACGGATGAATACAACAGCTAAGCTCCCGACAGTGCTCAGCGTGGCAGTGTCTAGTGTTGCCCGGTACGTAATTACACAGTTTCCACACATAACACACACACACAAACACACACATGAGTGAACAGAATGCCGGAGCCGGCACTCTGGACCTTTTTGATAGATCAAGCCTCAACCAATCAGCTTAGTCTTAAAAGCACTGCAGTGATGTCTTTCCAAGCATACACGCAAACACGTAAGCAATTGGTGTGGTGACACATCTGTGGTATTACTAGGGCTATAAATTCTGCTTTAATAGTGTGAATTCTGCACGGCTTTGACATTGGGAATGTAACATGTTGATGGGGAAAAAGCCACAATGGAAAAAATGCCATCACGCAAAAGCAGCACGACAAGACAATAGAAAGCAATACAAATTGAGCGGAATGGAATTCCATTTATACATCCATCCATTCCTCACTGATCGCCATACATAATTAGCCAACCTTCCCCCCACTTCTTCATCATCAAGAAACCTTATCGTACCTTATTTGAAATCCAGCGGTTGCTTTCCGCTGCATCTAATGATGATGATGATGATGTTTTACTCACCGGTTCTCTCAAGCAAATTCCTTCCTCTCTGACAGGTGACTTAAATTTCAAAACAATCCTATCGTTCATGTTTCAGTGGAGCCAGACACAGTGTAGTCCCCCCGCTGCATGTAATTTAGCCATGAGCAGACGGAGGAAGAGAGAGAGAGAAAGAGAGAGAGATGGAGAGTCATCCACAGTCAGGAGACAATAGTGGAGAAAAAACTCTCCCAGCAAGGAGCCTATCACAACAGTGGCTGGATTGTGATTGGCCTAAGAAATAGTACAGTCCTACAGCTCCCCCTGCCTGCTCTCACTGCTCTGTCAGTTCTGTGGGTGATATAAATGCTTTTAGACACTTCAGCAAAAAGGCCAGCTTCTTTGCACCAAATACTTTCTGTTAGCTGACATTTGATGGACCTGCTGGCCTCATGAAAACAGAGACATGCACAAAGACAGGAAGTAGCAGAAACTTCATCAAATGGCCTAAAGAAGCAAATCTGAGAAGGGTTTTTTTTTGTTAATTGCCGTCTATTCATCTTCTTATATAAGCAATGTAATGAACTCAAACAACCCCCAGGCTGGACCCCGTTTTCATCATCTACCACCACACACAGCTGACTTCCAACATACCTGGCTGTCTACAACATTCACACTACTGAAAGTTTTAATTAAGTGGATCAGGTGTGCTGGAACTGAATTTACACTTTTGAAATCTCCTCAAGAAGACAGCTACTCTGCCAGGTTCCAAGGAATCATCATCACCATCATCATCATATCAGCCCAGAAACTAAAACAAATCTGCGCAATGTCTAGACTAAGACAGAGTACACATAACTGTGTATTATATATAGTGATTATATATTGATAGTGATATATATATATATATAAAACCTGGGGGTTGTTTGAGTTCATTACATTGCTGGATCAAACTGAGTGCTTAAGAAATATGGTAACAATCAATGATGGATGTAAAAACATCACCTCAACAACTTTTTTAAACACAACTTTCACTGCTGACATTCTTTTTTACGATTCTCTCTGGTTTAATTAGCAGAATCACTTAAAGACCTGGCAAACTAATTCATCTTATCCAGCCCTTATTTAATCAGTAAAGGTTGAGAATTAATGGTACATTGTGTAAGAACTGGCAACCCGGCGAATTTATACTCCACACTTCAAAAAAACTAACAAAACAGGGGGCATTTATTGTCAAATAGTTGAGTTGTCCAACTTTATCATAAAAAAACAATCAAATGCACAATCCCTCCTTATCCTTCCCCAAAACACATCACCAGTCTTGCTGGATCATCACCTAAAAAGTGGATGGGCTTTCATGTCTGGAGGCTAGCTGGTTAGCATGCTAACTTCAGTAGATATCTCTGCAACACAATACAGAGAAGTTTTTGATACAACATCAAAACTAACATCTTCACATTCTGCTGTTCCTTTATTATGCTAGTTTTGTAATAAAAATCTTACACAATGCACCTTTAAAAAGTGACTCTTGGTATCAACTGGATTGAAATTCTATGTTGAAGAGGTTAGGATTTGGGGTGGCTGATCTGGGGTCTGATCCAGTTCGATTTATAGACAGTAAATACAGGGCAATCCTTTTTTATTCATGTGTACTACAAAAGATTACTTATTTAATTTGAGACATTATCACCTCACAAAATGAATGGGTGCTAGAGTATATAAGGTATTATATAACCAATATATACTTTAAGACAAAAAAAATACATGGCCTGGGATTAAAAAAAAAATAAAAAATGTTATGCTTTGGGTAGTCAGGGCAAACAAAGTTATATGACTCTTGCATGATTCTTGAATCTGACTGACCAACTGCAATTTAAATCACAGGTTAATATTAGCATCCTCACTGTAATATATAACTGATTCTATAGTCACAAATTGCACAGGGATAAATGAAGTTAAAGACAGGCACTCTTCTAATATTAAAAATTTATATTAGTAAATGCTAGTTTATAGAAACATGTCTCGACCTTAAACTGGCCTTCTTCAGGGCTAAACAGCAAATGAGGTTACAACACTCTTTTGTAGCCTGGGTTGTACTTAGCATCATGACACTCAGCTGGAAGAGGCGGAGCAGCCTGAGCACAACGGAAGATTAAAACACAATAAGCCAAACAATACAAACATCAAATCACATCCCTAAACATTTCCAGAACTAACCAGCAACATCATAACATGTCTTAAATAAAGATGATGATTAAAAACAAGCTGCAGCTAAATAAATCTAGATAATAAAGGATCAAATAGTTTTCTACAAGGAGACAAACATTTATTTACTCATTCATTCATTCATAAATTCATTTAACATTTATAGCTGGAGAGAGAAAAGGCGACACCAGCACTGCTGTAACCTTAGTGATAACAGCAACTAACTTATTTCACAAACTTTGTATTTATGATCAGGTAAAAAGCACAATGTGTCATTTTTTTTGTAATAAATGAAAAAGTTGGAAATGGAAATTTTTCTAGGATTTAAAGAAAACTTTATGGGAATTAATAAGAATTAACTGAAAAAAATAAAAACGTGAAAAGGCGCAGTGGTAAGCACATTCACCAAGCAGAAAGAACGGCTGGTTCAGGCCGTGTTTAGAGAGGTCGTTTCTGTCAACCGTTTGCGTGTTCTCCACATGCTTGCGAGGATTTCATCCGGGTGCTCCGTTTCCGTAAAAACATACACATTAGGTTAATTGGATATTCTCGAATGACACTAACTGTGTGGGTGATTGTGAATGGTTGTTTGTTTGTTAGCTCTGTGATGGTCTGGTGAGCTGTTCAGGGTGTTCCCCGCTTTCACCCAGAGTCAGCTGGGATGGTCTCCAGCCTCCCCGTTACCTGACTAATAGATCAAGTTGCTCAGAAGATGAGAAGAGATGCACAGTACAACGTAAAAATTCAACTGAATTTGCATTAAATCTGATTGTTTTCACCAAGATTCTGCTGCAAGATGCTTTTTTTTTAATACATTCAGGTTCCCTGTAACAGACTAACCTGTAATTATTCCCATGGAAAGTTTCCAACTTTAAAAATTCTCAAAATTTTGCATCCCCGGTAAGCAAAACTTAATGCTAGACCATATCATACCAACCAATTATTTTCCTATAACAGCACATGTTTAATTTCTTTCATATCACATTTGGGGCACCACGGTGGCATAGTGGGTTGCAAGTTCACCTTACAGCAAGAATGTCCTGGGTTGAAGTCCCAGGCTGGTTTCCTCCCACAGTCCAAAGACATGCAAATCAGGCTAATTGGCTGTTCCAAGTTGCCCCTAAGTGTTGGTGTAAGAGTGAATGGTTGTGTGTTGCCCAGCGATGCTCTAGCAAGCTGTTCAGGGTGTATCTCACCCAGTGTCGGCTGAGGTACTGTAGGTTCCAGCCTCCCCACGTCTTTAGTAGTAGGATTAAGCAGTTTGGCAAATGTGTGGGAGAGTTTTTTATTGAAAAAACATACACATGCACATATTTTTGGGCAAAAATGTAAAAGTCAGTAGACAGATGAGCATTGAAATCCAAAAACCAAATTATTCCACAAAACATATCTGAGCATATTATTGATAAGCATAATAAGCTTACACAGAACATCATAAAATGAGCATCAGATTATCCTGATAGGACCAAAACCCTAGGCAACAATAATAAAGACAACATGTCCTGAATGTAATATTGAGTATGTCTTATCTATATGTACTTCATTTGCATTATATTAAACTTAGTACTGCACAATCCCAGCTAATCTCCTCATTTGGTATAATATCACTGTGGAATCGTGGTCCGTCAGCCTCACTTTAAATCCAACTCGCTCTGTTTAATAAATACACTATGAAATGCTAAGCTTGTGTTTTAACAAACTACAAGGTTGTTTTGAGTACAATGATCTTTCTCGATGCTGTATGCATGTAAATAAAGCTTGACGTCATCATGCTATACACTTCTGATGCTTGTGAAAGACAAATCCTGTTAGCACTGTCAGTGTAAAAGATTTAAGAGGCTAAGTGAACATTCTGGCTGCTTTCCATATTCTAGATGTGTTCTCTTCGAAGAGAAGGTTCTAGCCATGCATACTGCACAACACTAATACAGTGTAGTAAAGATCGGGCTAGATGACCTTGACATATGGAATGAAATTGTAGGCTTATTTCCAAAATATTCAGGGGGGGGTGGGGAAGAGTACAAACCAGACTTCCTGTTTTCCTAATGCACCATGGCACAAAGATCACTTTAAGATGACAGCGGAGTGGTGTGTTGAACCCCTGAAATTGGCATAATACTTTAGAGCTTTCTGGTAAGGCAGGGACAGATTATAAACCTCTGATCACTCACACACGTCTGCTGCCTGATGGAGGCTTCACGCTGTTATGCTGGAAATCTCTTTTGCATTGTCAAAGACCAAAAGCTTTGATCCAGACACTTGTGTGTGTAATTTGGTGTTCATGCATTTCCTGCACTGTCATGGAACGAAAATAAGAAGTACTAAAAAAGTACTTTAAAAAAGGGCCTAGGCTGTAAAAAACAGCTGAGTGGAGTACATTGAGCAGCGGCTCGTCATTTGACAGAAGCCACTGACAAGGTGAACAAAAGCAAGAACCACAATGCAAGCAGTCAGTAAAATAGCCTTATAAAAGCACTCACTTAAATGCCCTTTCTCTCTCTCCATGCTATCATCTATCTTTCCTTCTCCTCTCTTCTCTGTTCCTCTGGACTGTCACATCACAGCTGCTTGCTCTGAGCCCTGATGACAGAAGCTTGTTGGTTTGTAGATCACTAAGCAGACTTACACACATACATGAAAGATATTAAAAAGCAGAAAATGTGCTGTATATTATCATGCAAACACACACACACACACACACACACACACACATACAAACACCTGTCAACCTCACGGAGGGTGTAAATACTGTGAAGAGTAGTAAACACATAGTGCAAAGGCCTACACGAGCGGAGAACCACAGATAAGAAATCGTCGACTTGATTCTTCATGCCTATATATCAATATGTCTGTCCGTACTTTTATTTATTGAGGAAAATGATCCAGTGTTAAATATCTTTGAGTGGCAAAAGTGCAAACCTCTCAGAATTGAAGGCAAAATAAGAATCATGGCTTTTCAGTCAATAGGATGACAATCAGGTGTGGATTGTGCACCATGTTTTATTCAAAGAACAAATTCTGATCTTCACAACCCATGTTTGTGGAAGTGTATCATGGCACAAAGGAGATTTCTGAGGGCCTCAGACAAAGATCTGTTGATGCTAATCAGGCTGGAAAAGGCTGGTTACAAAACCCTCTCCAAAGAGTTTGGAGCCTACAAATCCACAGAGACAGACTGAGGGAATTCAAGACCACTGTTATCTTCTCCATGAGTGTTCGATCAACAAAGATCAGTCCAAGAGCAAGACATGCAAACGTGCACAAGGTCACAAATGAAGCCAAAGTAACTCCTGAGCAACTAAAAGCCTCTCTTACATTATCTCATGATAATTTTTATGTCTACCTTCAGGAAAACACTGAATCAGCATGATGTGTATGGTAGAGTTGGAAGGAAAAAGCCAATGTTCTCCAAAAATCCCTTTACATTTTGCTAAATATCATACCAACAAGCTAGAAGTTGAAACATGGTGGTGGTAGTATAATGTTTAGGGCTTGTTTTGGTGCATCTGGGCCAGGATAGCTTAGACTATACCTGAGAATTTCAAAGAAAAATGTCATTTGTACATCAACTGAATCTTAAGAGAAAGTGGATCATGCTGTAAGACAATGACTCTAAGCATAAAAGTCCTATACCAAAGAATGGTTAAAGAATAAAAGTAATGTTTTGTAATGGCCAAGTCAATATACTGACCCTAATCCAATAAAAATGCTGTGTGTACAGTTCATATGAGGGAACCCATAAGTATCCAATAGAGTTGAATCTGTTCTGTTCTGAAAAATGGGCAAAAATTCCTCCAAGCCATTACCAATTTTCTCCACTATCATGCCAAAACTGGGAGAGCTAGCTCAAGCCAAGGCAATTACCATTCCCATTGTCACTTCTGGGGCTTAATCACACCTCCTCAGGGCTACTTCAAGGCTAGAAGCCTGGGGACTTTGTCCCAACGATAACCCATGAGCCAGGCAAGGCCAACACCTGTTTAAGGTTTTGTTAGGATGGGAAACAGAGTCGACTTTTTTGTCTGTGAGTTTTAAGCATTCATTTTTTTATTCTAGCTAAACAGCGAAAATGATTCACATTAGGTAAACAGTTGAAAACCTGTTGCTGATTTCAATAGTCTCCTCACTATTGTGTCTTGGGGACCATTCAGTGACATTCACTGAACCTGAGGTGCATAACTATTAATTATCTTATCGTAGTGGCATCTCTCAAGGGATGGGCAGTCACTGGCCCAAGACTCAGTGATGCACGTGAGTAACAGCCCTTCTGGTCTGATCCCACGGAACAGTTACTGTAGCACAAGCTACTCAAAAAGTTAATTCTGGCAATGATTGAAAGGTGTTACAACAAACAGAGTGTCCATGGTGACTTGGCCTCTAAACAGATGGAGCATCTGTGGGATGTGCTGGACAAACAAGTCTGATCCATGCAAGACTTAAAGGATCTGCTGCTACCGTCCTGGTGCCAGACACCAAAGCAGTCTTTCACAGGTCTTGCAGAGTCCACGCCATGACAGGTCAGAGCTCCTTTGGACACACAAAAGGGACCTACACAATATTATGTACATGGTTTTAATGTTATGATTAATCGGTTTAAATGCTATGTGTTTGTTGCTCCTGTTGGTTTCTGGTCATCCTTCAACACTATTTATGTCACTGGTGGCTTCTCTTTTAGCTTCCTTAACATTAGTCTGAACATGTGGTGTAAAATCTTTCATGGCATACCTGTCAAGGGAAGAATAGTTGATGTTCAGTGTTTATATTTTAAATCCCTTGTCTAAGGTACAACCTGTAGTGTGCCATACACAGACTATTACAGTAATTACCAGGTTTTTATGTTTTTCTACTGTTCTAAAGTTATGTCCAACAATAAGAAGAACATGTACACATAAACTTCTAGTGTTTATATCTTAAGTAAAGCAAATATGCAGCAATTTCTTTTCTTCAAAGCACTTGGTGGTTAGCATACAATCCACACTCCAGTTTCTACCATTTATATAAGCGTGACTGTCACTGAAGGAGTGTTTTTATTCACTATATAATTATCATTTTGAGTAAAATCACCTTTATTGGTTTGTTTTGAAACTGTTGAATCAATATTTTGCCTTTTTTCAAAAATAAAACTGCCCAGTTTCCCCAAAGGTTTTTTATTGTTTATGTGATCCCTATGAAATTTATTTAACTGATATTCACTATATTATCTTAAAACGTTAGCTAAGGCAAACATACACAGATTTTATTTTACATTAATAAACTCTAAATATTCTTCATTTCCCTTGATGGAAAGCGAGGGCATATCTTTCAAGTGAGGAAATTGAGACAAGATTACTAATGTGAGATGGGAATGAAGCAGGTTCATTCCAAACCACTACTCAACTGAAAATCATTCGTATTTACATGTCCATTTATTATTTCTGGGGGAATGTTTGAGGATTAACTAGTGGCTGCATACTATTTAATATTTCTACATAAAATGCACACACACACACACACACACACACACACACACATTTTTTATCCTGTAATATAATAGATACCTGGCAGACACTCAATATGAGTTCTTACTAATTCAGAAACGAGACCAAAGCTCCAGGCATGTGGCGATAATTGCTCATACAATATACTACAATATTCAACAGACACGACCAATTATTGGCACATGCCTGCAGCCTCAATCTCCTTTCTGCATTATTAATATAATTATTAACATGAATCATCACTACCCCTTCATGTTGTGTAATTTGTTAGTTAGGCTTGCTTAGATAACTGTCTGGCTCTTTGCTCGTTCTTTGAAAGGCAAGCTAACTTTCTTTAAAATGGTATATTCCATCAAAATTGATATATGATACTTTTCATGGTAATATCTCTACACAGAGCCACAGTGTGTGCACGCAGGTGACGTTAAAAAAAAATGCTGCTTACAATCTCTGTTTTAAACAATAATGTGTAATAAGGTTAAATTAAAAGCAGTTCATTTGATTTAAAAAGTGGTCCAGACACAGTTCATTAGCATTACTCTTAAAAAGCATACCAGCTTTAAAAAAGACTTATCTGGTAATAGTACAAAGGTATTTTATGGCTTGTGTGATAACAGTAGTGTATGATCCAATACACTCCTGGGCAAAAAAAAATGAGCCATGTCTATATTTTCCAAAATTTTAGTAATTATTATCTATAACATATAAATAGATTGAATAAGTATGCAAATTCTATTAAACAGTCAATATGGAATTGCTTTCCCTTTAGATTTTCGTAAACATTCAAGTCTCTTGGTTCGACTCCCTGAAAGTTTCTTGCATCTGGAAATGTCCAAATTCGTCCACTCGTACTTGACAGCCTCCCAAAGTTCAGTGGTGTTACTAAACTTTCGTCCAACTAATTTATGTTGGATATATGACCAGATGTTCTCTATTGGGTTCAAATCTGGACACTGTCCTGGCCAGAACAGGAGCTTGCTGCCGTTCTTTTCCAGTCAAGCTTTAGTGGCCTTGGCGATGTGGGATGGGGCATTTATTAGTTATAAAACTAATTATATGATATAAATTAGCTGGTTTTCATACAAACCATCACCAATAACTGTTAATCATGTATTCTTGGCTGTTACATATTTTTGCCGCTATACCTACAAATATGTAATTTCAATGTTGGCTCAGTTTTTTTGCCCAGGAGTGTACTAGGATGATTCAGTCTAGAGCTGTAATGTTAAAGGAAATCAGTCACTTTAACCTTGCCTGAATACTGAACACATCAAATTATGCCTTATTTGACCTCAGCATGCATTAACCAGAGTGAAGTATTGACGTGGACTTCCCTAGGTCATGGATAAATCGCATATTAGGAGGTGCCCCATGTAACACCACCCACCCACCAGAGATCAGCCCCCCTTCCATATATGGTAAATGAATTTTGCCCATGTTTAGCTTATTAAAAAAATTGTAGATATGGATTTGTGAAGGCTCCCAAGAAAAGAAAAAAAAACTTTACATTTTATGTTACATTTTACATTTTATTGAATCGATATTTTTTTATGACCACTCTCCTTTAAATAAACATTGTCTTGCAAAAAGAGCATATTGAAGAAATATTGCACAAACAACTCTAAATTACTCTGAATATGAAATAACATCTGAGGTACTCTGTTTATTCTTGCTCCTCTAGTGAAAATAGGTAGTTACCACTAGACTGATCCTGAGCTACACTCAGTAAGTAGCATGTCAGCTAGCTCGCTAGCTAGCTCACACTGAGCTGTACGTTACTATCAAAGGTGTTTGGATTAAAACTGACATCCCTTCCTGCTTCCCTTCAAATGTTATGTTCCCAAAAAGTAGCACTGGTTGTTGATGATGTCGCTAACACATCCACAGTAACTCTTATAGACTACAAAGGGGAATTTTACGTAGTAAACACATATGAGAGGAGTGAGACACAGTAAATCATCTCACAGTGTTTATAGTAAATATAAGCACTCTTGTTATGCCACTTAACCAAATTAGAGGAGTGACACTGAATTAATGAAGCTTTATTCTTTATTCTTTTTGTTAAATAACAGAATACTTACCTCTACCAAGGAGGTTATGTTTTACCTGTGGATTGTGTGTTTATTTGTTAGCAGGATTGCGCAAAAAGTTTAGTGTGAGATTTCATTATATTTCTACCAAAGGAGGAGCTTTGGAGAAGGCTGACTTCATTAGATTCTGAAGATGAAAACAGGATTTTTTTAAATTCTTTAACATTGTGAGATCTGATGATTTGTTTTGGAAGTGTCGGAATACAGCAGGTCCAGGGGTGCTGTGAGCTTTTTGGGGTTTTTTTGTACCAGAGGTAGGGTTTTGGACAAGGAAGACTTCATTGGATTTTGAAGATGATCCGGATCAAATTCTGGATCCAGGATTTTTTTTTTTTTAGATCCTTTATACAAGATCACATGGTTTTTGACATTTGGGTTCATATCGGGGATTGCTGGACTTGGATATGCATTGTCCTACTGTTGTTGTCTAATTATGAGTCAAGTATAAAGCTTCGATTATATGGGGCGTCCAGAATACAAGGTTCTGTTGCTGTAGAAACAATAACATACTTAATTAAATACATTAATACAAACCTATAATTTACCTTTATGCAGGAAGCACAGTTAATCAACACCTTCTGACCAAACAGATTCAACAGCGCTGCAGGATCAATTAGGATCAAAAGTGCCGTTTTTATATTTTACATCTAAAGCACTTTGGAACTCTGGACTCAAATATACATCGTGATTATTAATATTATTATCACTGAAATGAAATGAAAGAGGAGCTCAGATTTGACTCTTACAGTAAAACCATATCCCTGGATCTTCCATAACAGTGTGTAATTTATCTCCATATTGATTTTGGTAAATGGCGGCGAGGTTAATAAAACATTCCGCAGTGTTTTCAGTGTGCCTTTTCGACAGCATAATCATGGCTGACGCTCTTGCCCTTGAGGAAGACAAGCAAACAGGAAAGCACATTATTGATCCAGTGAAAGTTTTTTTCCTCTGAAAGCTACTAGATAGTAAAATGCAGCTGAAACTGGCTTGAGGACAGGCTTCACATCATGACACTAAGAGGGGGAAAAAAAGTCATGCCATCTGATCAATGCATCTTTCTCTGCCATCCACTCCTACAACAGGCCAAGCTGTGCATCTAATTATGAGCTTAAACACACATCCACATGCATTCATGCACAAACACAGTGCCTACCTCCTTCTGGATCCCTGTTGCCCTGATACGGTTTCATGTTCCTGCCCCTGTTTTGAGCCAGCCTGCTCTCTTCTACCTGCAGAGGAGCACCTTACACCACATATCCTCTGCTCAGTTATCTACAATCAGACCTGCGATCACACTAACCACATCATTAATTTGGGTTATAAATCTGCAGGGGAGCACTACAGCTGTCAGTCTCATCACTTTCACGTAAACAGCAGGGGAGGAAGTGTCCGCTGCCTCTGACTCACTCTGTTGATCCTGAAAGTGTTGAAGTGTGCACATTACTCTGTGCCACAACTTACCACTGATTATAAGCTAAATAAAGAACATTTCATTCAGCATAGCTCATGTCAAACTGCACAGAGCTGCACTAAACTCACAATTCAACACTTTTACCCCTTTTTTCATTTTTATTTATAGAATCAGCAGTGTTTGTTTTTTTTCCCTGTCAATCAACCAGAGATATGAGATCCATGTAACCATCATTTTTATTTACTATAAATCAATATTCATGCTAGGATGTATCAGTATACTTCTCTAGCTAATCTAGCTAATCATAAACCTGGCTTAAAATGCCTTTTTTGTGTGGGCTAGTCTGCTGGATGCTAATGTTCATAAGACCTAGCTAGGAGCTCTTTTTATGTGTAGACAAATTACAGTTTACAGTGATGCACTTTTCCAGCTAAATTGAATAAATTAAGGTTTATTTGAAAATAAATAAATAAATAAAAATAACATGATAAAAAGCAAAAATAATATTAACTTCATTTCTGAAAAGAAGTAGGAAGAAGCATAAGCTATTTTTTTAATCCTACTCATCCACTACTCAGCAATTAATAAACACATTCTTCATTTATTCACCGTCCATTCACCATGCAGAGGCCTGATACTGGCTGATCTCGGAAGCTAAGTAAAATCGAGCTTGTTTAGCACTTCAATAAAAGACCACCTAGGAATACCAGGTGCTGTGCAGGGTTAGGGAAAAAAGCTTGCAACTGACCCTGTAAAAAATAAAAATGCCAAAAAAACTGTATGGAACAAGAGTCACCAAGAGTCAACTGAAGGCACTAACATAACATTCATTAATTTATTACAAACCTCTTAATCCAAGGGCCGCAGGTATGCTGGAACCTATCACAGCCGACTCTGGGCGAAGGCGGGATACACCCTGAACAGCTTGACAGTCCATCACAGAGCAACACACAATCATTCACACTCACCCTCACACCTAGGTGGCAATCGAGGATATCCAATTAGCCTAATGTGCATGTGTTTGGACTGTGGGAGGAAACCGAAGCACCTGAAACAAATCCACGCAAGAACAGGGAGAGCATGCAAACTTCACACAGAAACACCCTCGTCAAGCCCGGGACTCAAACCCAAGACGTTCTTGCTGTGAGCGGGACGTGCTAACCGCTACACCACTGTGATGTCCATAAATATATGCAACTAATATAACTATTTTTATATCAATACTGTTGCCTAATTAATCTTTCTATCTAGGTATACAATATTATTTCCTAGTTAGTGTGCAAGATCCTAATGCTTATAACACTTAGCTAGGAGCTTATTTAACTGCTCAGATCAATGATATCTATACTACTCTTTAATAATCTACCAATTTACAGGACAATTAATCTTGATATCTAGATATCTAACATTATTTCCCTGCTAGCTTACAAGACATTTGATTAACAGTGTTTGAAAAAAAACATCTCATCTTTGAGGGGTTGTGTGAGAGGACAGCCATTGTAGGGGCAGTAGTTAAGCAGTTTACTGCTTTGGGTTAAGGGTTTGGGGTTTGAGCTCCATCATCGCCAGTGTGTGAGATACTGTTTCTTAATTCTCCGTTACTGACCTTCATTCTCCTTATTCTTTCCATATTATTCCTATCCGTATTTCTTAGCTAAATTCTTTGAAACTTCATTCTGCTGTAGATAAAATGTTCCACAAAGAAAGCACATTAAACAGTTCATAGGATTTAAAGTACACTCAAATTTACAAAACCAACGCAGTTATTTATCCGGATAAACACAGCAATGATGTGTTGTTTCGATGTCAATGATATCATTACTACACCCTTATAAAGTTCTTACTGCATTCTGATCGTGTCTTCACTAGGTTTGCTTTAACATGTCCAAAGTTCGACCATGTCTTCCACATCCAGGGAATCCATACCTTAACCATGTCCTTCTCAGTTTCTACTGCATTCCTGCTAAACTGTCCATATCCCAGCTGCTTTAAAGGCTCAAAAAGTTTCTTTTTTTTCCAGTATATTTGTTTTGGGTTTTTTTTTTATAATTTCATGATTGATTTTTTTTTTTTAAACAACACTGAGACATTTGAAATGTGCTTTTAGATTAGGACCTCATTCATATCCTCTCCAGCACAGGACTGTTTTAGGAGCCCCTGATAAGGGTGAAGTGTGCTCCCTCAGATGACGTCTGAAAGCTATCCGTCTGAGTGTGTTTAACAGGGCTTTGACAGAAGGCAATAAAACAGCCACGCTTCCTGAAAATAAATGACTGCAGAGACTCGTGTTCTCCCGATTGAACTGAACACACTAATGTACTCATCCTGGTGGCGATTAAGAAAATGGAGATCATTTCATCTGTATACATCAAACCGAGACTTTTGTTTGTTAAAGCAGAGAAGAAAAGGAGACATCATAACTGAAATCTCATTGCTCTAATGATATCAGTGTAATACAAAAACCTTTTTACAGAGCTCTAACCACATTAAGAACAGTTTCCTGAATCAACTCATAAAGAAAGATGGCAGGTCGAATACAAAGACAGCCATTAATCTTTTGAGGAAAGAGAACCTACATATTGTATAATCAGTGAAAGTCACTGCGATGATCCCAATGTTTATTCTTCATAATTCACACACAATTTCCCATCATAATTCTTGTCCTCATGTCCTAATGCTCACCACTGACACACACAAGATTTATTTCCTTACAGATGAAACCTACACTAAATGTAACGTTATGTGATGAACACATAAAGTTAAAAAGTTAAAAAACTGATAACTTATAATGACCTGTTTTTTTTTTTTTTTCAGGGCAGTGGTGGCTTAGTGGTTAAGGCGATGGGTTACTGATCTGAAGGTCAGCGGTTCAATCCCCATCATCACCACTGTTGGGCCCTTGAGCAGGGCAATTAACCCTCAATTGCTCAGTTGTATAAAAAAAAATTAAGTCGCTCTGGATAAGAGCATCTGCCAAATGATGTAAATGCTTTTTACTCATTAACAGGAATAAAAGGCTTAATTTAACCCCTTTAGTCTAAATGTATAAATTAGACACTTTATTGTCACAATTTCCTCATCGTCACAATGTATCCCCACCCACAGACTGAACTTGCCCAAGTGGCACCCATTTTAGCAAATCTAGATGAAGAGTGAGAATGATCTGTGAGCAACAGATAAAATAATAGTGGAGCTACATACTTATGCAAATTTCATAAAACTATGAGTTCGATTTTGTTGTCATGTTCATGCTCAAATTCCCACGCATGCAAGCCAACATGTGAGTGATGCTAACTTTGGTCTTGTTTAGTCAATGTTTTTTCTTCTTGAGGAGAAATAAGTTTTTTAAATGCCATTGAAAAGACAGTAAGTTATATTATGGATGTTTTTGAAAATAAATGTTTTTAGGCAGCTTCGAAACATTCATATTAAGCATAATGTGTTTTATCACTAAAAACAGCTGTGCTTGTGCTGCAGTGATTGGCCAGAAAGGCACATGCATGAATAGAAGATGTATGTTACTATGACAACATGAACAGGTATGTGGCAGTGCAATCAGTTTGGAAGTAACTGTTTTTTTTTAATTGGTCTTGACTATTTAATTGATTATTTAAAGGATATCCACGATTTCTGTACATTTGGTAATTCTATTGTGGTGCCTAGCTCTTGCCATATTTAAAGTCCAAAAAATGAATGTGTCAACTACATTTTAAAAGAGTGTTTTTTTCTGAAGCCTGTTGTTTTAAATAAATAAAATAACAAACATGATGTACTGGGATGTAAATGTTGACTAAAACTAAAATCTGAACCCTTCAAACCTCCAACTGGGAAATGACCAACACTCTTATCTGGGGTGCAACTACATTTCTGTAAAATGTCAAACATAGACAGTTTCACCACAGGGCATCCCATATTTCCGAAAGCTTTCGGAAAAAAGTCTTTTAGATCGCCAGTGTTTGCTAAGAGCAGTTCAGATGACAGGCCCTGACCACATAGATTATACAGGGTGATGCAGAGCCCATGTCAAGCACATCCCTTCCCCATGGTAGATTGTTTGGAAGACATGCCCAGCTCGTACAGCAACCTCCTTCTGCTGGAAGAAGGTCACAGTTATTTGTCAGAGAAAACATCTTGAATGTAGGATGCTCACAGCATGAGACGTCTCCTCTACGGCCAAAACAACTGACCTGATTTCACACTAGTGACATAATTTCCTCCCTCTTTGTGAAGCAGTAAGGGACTCTTACGAAATCCTCCTGACACTCCAACTGATGAAATAATCATCAAAAGAAACTTAACCAGAATAGACTGCAACAAGTGGCATGCATAACCACTAAACAATTCCCTGATTAAACCTGTCATCTCTTCATCCTCATGTCAGTGGGATACTGTTCAGTTTTGGCTTTTGAAAATGTGTCTACTAGACGTGTTTTTTGGCAGCACCCATAGCCACAGGTTCTCTCAAGGTTGCAAAAAACATTTTTGACCACTTCTGCATTACTTGCATCAAAGAATGAAAGATGATTTTTTTTTTTATTTGCCATACCACATTCCTTGATATATTCTACCACCATTTGGTATATACTATATGGGAATCTCAGGATGTGATTGGTCCGCTATCTTGGGGTAAAGAGACATGCTTGAATCAAAGCACTAGACACTCATAAGAGTCATGGTCCCATGGAGCAAGCAGCATCATCATTATCACACTTTAAAATGGGAAAATAAGTCATAAAAATGTGTTTATTGTGTTTTGCATTTGTTTCCACACAGTATATACACTAACCTTAAGTGATTAGGTTAGACATGTCACACCGTCCTGCTGATTGACGCTATGCAGGAGAATGATATATATGATATGGAGAAGAATTTACAAGCTGTAAGAAATATAAGAAAATTGTATTATTATTGACACCATAAATAAACACTAGATCACAGAAATGGTTTGTGTTTCACTGTAAACCCTAAGTATCCTGACCAGACAATGGACGCATTTCATTTTTAATGCCGTACAAGGTGAAGCAGCTGGAGCAGTGTCATGCAGTACCTTCAGCACTTTTCAGTTCCAGCGGTGGAGACAAATAAAAAAATTAAAGCTAGGGAAAAAGGGTTGAGTTTCAAATTAAATATGCTTCGGGGATCAGTTTCAGAACGCACTGGCAAAGCACTTGTTTAGGGTTTATGAACAAATCAGTGGAGCCTGAAGGCTTTTAGGACACAAACAACCCAGCTGAAAGGAAGGCTGGGTAACTGCTGCCCTGGCATATTCCTCAGAAATAAAGATGATATCTCTCTCATTTAGCTCATGTAGTTACTAATTCTATTTTATCTGCAAATGTTTTGAGGGTATATCTCTGTGAGATTGCATTTTCTCCCTGAGCTTGCATGGATTTTCTCTGGGTGACCTGGTTTCCTTCCACGGTATAAACACATTCACTTTAGGTTTACTGGATGTGCTAAATTGGTCATAGATGTGAATGTTTGTTCGTTTGTTGTGTGGCCCTGCAATGGACAGGTGATGTGAGTAAGCTTTAACCAGCTAGCTAGTTTTCTTGTTTGTGAGTAAGCACATATGTTGACCGAGGAGAAGAGAAACCTTTTTTTCGTAATGAAATTGTAATAAACATTGAGCATATGGAATGATGGTCCCCAACTACGTATCATTTTCTGACCTTTGCCTCCAAGTTTGGCGGATTTGTTGAGATTTAAACCAGCTTAGTAGAGGTTAATTTCATTTAAGGTACATCTGCTTTGTTTACAGTGCACAATCACTTTTTAATCATATTTTAATTAAGATCAGGTTTCCCTTCCGAAATTCACATAGAAAATCGTGCTCTTTCGAACATTCGGAATCAAACATGTTGATGCTAGTGCTGATTTAACACCCAAATCTAAGGTTGTTTACACTACAGCTGCAAATATAAGGTACTGTAAATTGCATTTCAGAGTGCCTTTTTATATAAAGTGGTATGTTCCCTCACTCCCTAATGGAGTGAATTATTCAAAGGATATTGGCAAAAATCCCTAGAATACAGAAGCAGACAGAAGAATTCAATCAGAAGTCATTCAACTGTGTCATGATAAACCAACTCCAAAACTCCAAATGATAAGAGAACACAAGAACTGAAAAGATACAAAACCTCCAAGTTTTTTACAAAAACTTGGGGGAAAAGCTGCATTGGAATTCAGAAGAACATTTAGAAATGAACAGAAAAGCCAATGGCTAGTTTAGTTAGCCTACCAGCGAATCCCCTTCGCCTTCTGTAATGACAGAGCAATGGTATATTAGCTGATATCCTAGCAGGAGATTAGCCAATGAGAACATGCGACTGCTCAAATCCAGTGGGTATGGATATAATAAAATAGAATGTAACAGATAAAAGTGTAAAGGCTCGACTGAAATTTAAACCTGTCTTTTACAGTCTTGTAAACCGTTGTTTAAAATAGTGTCAACTTGCAACAACAATTTTTCCACATAACATTATTGCATGAAAAATCAGTCCCTGTGTAACATTTGGCCTGGGACAATTTACTTAATTTAAAGAACTTTGGTCAACTTTCGGCAACACGTTATGAGTTTTTGACTTGGATTCAAAAAATCACAACACAAGATGATGATCATTCTTGCAAGTTGACTGTATACATTTAACTTTAAACAGCATGAACATGAGTGCAATCTTAAAAGGGGCATTCGGCTTTAATATTTTGGCTGTTACAGCGCACACATACATGAGCAGACACTCCTGGTGTAGCCCATAAAAATAAATATAAAAAGAATAGTAACAATAGGTTTTAGTAAAGCAAAGCAACTCAGTGTTCCAAAAATTATGCTTTAGTAAACTGACACCTTATTATGGACTTATCTACATTTTTAATACTGAGATGTCATCTTACAAATCTTTAGCTTTGCAAATCTTTCGGACGATCAATTTCAGTTGATGCTTTATATTTCAGTATAAGGTAGGTTTACAAAAATGAGGTCATTGATTCTGGGTGAGGTGTATATCTGGGGTAGATGGTGAACTGTATTGAGAAAGGACGAACCTCCAGAGCACCTTTCCTCTCCTGGGATGAAAGAATAAGAGGCTCTTGAACACACTCCTGAACCGCATGAGCCTGTAATCTATTCCTGTGTTATCTTCATATAGGTTAATAACCCCTTACACACCCAGTTAATAGGAAAATTAATAGGAAAAATGTACAGTATGTAGTTATAAACATGAACAATGTTGTTCTCTTCAGTTTTAGTGAGTTTATTCATGACCTTAAAAGCAAATGGTGTGGAAATGAAAACTTTTCTCTGCATTCACTGAGATT
Source organism: Neosilurus mollespiculum (assembly GCA_030014195.1). Classification (NCBI taxonomy): domain Eukaryota; kingdom Metazoa; phylum Chordata; class Actinopteri; order Siluriformes; family Plotosidae; genus Neosilurus; species Neosilurus mollespiculum. The sequence continues at coordinate 33,467,272 of JAQMYF010000024.1, read as the reverse complement.
CATGGTCAGCTATGTGACGCAACAGCACCATGGCACATGGACATGCTCCTCTACTTTATGCATTAATTTGAAGGAAATCTTGCATGCCAATCTCTTACTTGAACACTGACAGAAGTGGATTAGCTTTTTACAGCATGATAAATGATCAAATCCAGATCACAAAGGCCAAAGGTACAGACAGAACAGCATAAATATATGAAACATTACAAGCCTAAAGGTGACCTGCACGAGAGATGAACATCCTAACAAGCCTAACAAACAAGTGCAACATACTGATTTGTCAATTCTCTAAAGGCCTGCATTTTGGGAAATGTTTTCAATGGGGATTAGAGACAGTAAAAGAGAGCTTTCAGCAGTACGTAAATCCCTATTTAATGCACAACACAGCACTCTGATAAGTCAAAAAAATGTTTATTATAAAACTAGGCAGATTTGAATAAGAATAAAAATGTGAGGTTGCTCCTGAGCAAATGCAACAGAAGCACGTTCACTCTATCTTTAGAAGATTGTGAGGTTCAATCCTGGTGATGTCACAGCCATCAGTCATAGTCTCTCTACACCTGTCAATCACAGTCACATTAACCATTTTTAAGATCTTGTACGCAAAAGAGGGCACATAGTGCACAGCCTTCACCCGCCATGGTTTACTTTGGGACTGTTACAGACTTTGGCGATATGGTGGCACAGTGGTTAGCACTCTAGCCTCAGCGCAAGAAGGTCTTGGGTTCAAGCTTTGTGTTGGCCAAGGATGTGTGTGTGGAGTTTACATGCTTTCTTCGTGTTAGCATAGGTTTCCTCTGGGTGCTTTGGTTTCCTCTCACTGTCCTAAGTCATGCACTTTAGGTAATCAGTATATCAACATGCATGTTGAATTGTTGAGCTATCTGAATCTTTTGAACTGATTTCAATCCTTACAAAGAAAAATAAAAAGTGCTTATTTGTGCTCATTTATATATATCAAGCTTTTGCATTGTCATTATGTTAAAATGCAACACTGCAACAGAGTAATAACAAAAAGCATTTTGTGTCATGTTATTAGTCAGAGTGAAATTGCTCCATGTTCAGTAAACAGTCTCAAGATAACTGTCTTCTAACATCCTTAAGATAAGGATGATATCAGCAAATGTTTTAAACTCAGAGCCAGACTGCTACAGCCATTTACTTATTTTGCGTGTGTGTGTGTGTGTGTGTGTGTGTGTGTGTGTGTGTGTGTGTGAACTGCCCTTTGCAAACTCATCTTGTTGATTGCAATCAGTCACTGTCCATTCGCATGAAGGCAGCCTGTAATCATCTCACCAACATCAACCAATAGCAGGCACACTGATAGCCCTTTTACGCAATGGGCCAGCACTCACAGCCAAGAACAGCATCTTGAACCAAATTGGTTCCTACGACATCCTGTCCCTGGGCCCAGACTTCCGATGATTAGTTCTGTAGTCGCACGTCTTCTGTTTGAGATGATCCTTTATCAAGAAATACAAGAATACACTGGGGTTTTTTACATGCCAAGCACTTCATATGCTATGAGTACTCATCTTGATGAAATGCTTGTTGATGGCACAGCAGCCCGAGTGCACCAGAATAGCATGTATTTGAGGAAGATGGGGTGATATATTGGGATTGGGATTAGTATTTGCTCTGTTTAGTAACCATTTATTGCATCTCTTCTGTTACTTGTTATGAAAGTGGTGATTAACAGCAGCTTTTCAATCCTGACAGCCACAAGAAAAACACTGTATTTCCAAAACTGTGATCTTTGTGCTATTTTTTCCTTTTTTCACCATCCTCCTCATTATGTGCTCATGGACCCAATTCCTGGCAATTTTGCATTTGTTTCAATCGTGACACTTTTTGTTAGGGTTATTATCTGTTCAAAGTAACAACAGGTTTCCTTGAAACTGAACGAAATGGTAAAATATTTCCTGAAGATTTTTACAATTTAGGCACGTGTTTAAGATAAAATACTAATATATACAGTAGATGTAGGTACTGCCTTAAAGTGAAGCTCATGATAGATGTCTCTACTGACGGGCATCCAAGCCTGGGTTGAGCCAGCGCCTTCACCAGCTGATTCTACTTTCATTTCATCAAAACTCGTTTCATACCTGAAAGTGGAACTTATCCGTGTTTACTTCTGTGTTGGAGAAACCCATTGTTCTTTGATTTTATTCGGTTGCTGAACTACTTTTCTACAGCGTACTAATGTATTGGACTTCAGCTCCATCTACACAGCGTAACCAGGTCAGATTCCTGAAACTGATGCCATCAGAGCAATTTTTGCCAAGATCAGTTTCAGAGTTTATTTCTCAGAGATAAAGACGTGTTTAGACAAACTGTTGATTATTTCCAATAGATTATGAAACCTTGTGACTTTAGTCCTCAGCTTTTGAAAACTTTAAATGCCAATATCTCAGAGACTACTAAGCAGAAGTTCCTTGGACTAAATGTTTCCCAAAAACACAGAAGTTAAAAAGAGAAATTTCTGAGTTTGGCTGGGATTTCACAAATCAATTATTCATTCATTAATTTTCTGAACCGCTTCATCCTAATCTGGTGCCTGGTGCCCATCTCATCTGACTCTAGGCGAGGGCAGAGTACACCCTGGACAGCTCACCAGGCCCTCTCAGGGTTTTTACAAATTACATGACATATTGTTTAAGTATATACAGTACCAGTCAAAAGTTTGGACACACCATCTAATTCAAATAGGACTAGGAGTTGAGTCCAGACTTTTACATACTGGCACTGTATGCCATAGCTGCTGTTATAAACAACTGTTCCCTCACCAGACTTAAAGACTTACCTCCTCCTAAAGTTATGCTGCAATCCACTGTACCCATAACTCTGAGCTCTGAAAACTTTCTGAAGTCAATGTGCAATGAGAGTGCAATGGGTCAGTCAACTCAGATTTTAGAAAATTATGTACTTGGGCAACATCCTATATATACACATAGGGAATTTTTGGTGTTCAGTCATATCAGTATGCAGGTTCTGGTACATGACTTCCCTTCTTTTAAACAAAATTAATAGTCAAAAGTTTGGACACACAAGAAATTATATATATTTATATATATATATATATATATATATATATATATATATGACCGACATGGTGGTGTAGTAGTTTTCACGTCCACCTCACGGCAAGAAGGTCCCGGGCTCAGCCGTTTCTGTGTGGAGTTTGCAGGTTCTCTATGTGCTTGTGTGGGTTTCCTATGGGATAGCGGTTTAGCGAATGAATGAGTGAGTATATATGTGACTATATACTACATATGTATATAGATAGATAGATAGATAGATAGTAAGAAAGAGAGAGAGTGAAAGAAAGAAGTATAATCAAACAAAATTGTCTTTGTTACATCTTCAAAAATGATAAAGCTTCCACTAATCACAATTTTACTTGGGTGTGGACACAACTGCTCTCTCTCAGCCAATCAGCCAAGCAAAGCAATTTTCTTAACCAATGAAACAAAGGAGGTGGGGCTTACGACACCTTACATTACCTTAAATCAAAACTAGTGCATCTTTTATTAATCCAACTATAAACTGACTGCTTACTGAAGCTCCCAGTGCTTTTTTATGCCATTTGCATATTTTTATTTAATGTTTAATTTAGTGTGTAATCAGTCTGCTGGACTTCTCATGTGTAAACAAACTTCGTGGCTCATTTAGAACTTTTCTCTAATTATTTTCACAGAATCGTTATGAAGTTACTTATGAACAGCCTAAAATAAACATGAATATTTTTGGGGATTTGCCAGTCCTGTCCTTACGCTGCTTTCTAAACCCAGAGGGTTTTCACAGTGCGCTGACTCTCTAAAGTCTGTTTGAACCATGTCCCTGCCCTACAGATGCTTTATTCTTCAATTTCTTTCTTCCCTGTATGCATATGATGTGTAAATCCCACGAGGATCATCACTTGAACTGAGTCTGTATGAATAGACCACTCCTCGGTCTGAAGCCTGCCAGTACAGTCATTTCTGTCCTCTTTACCAAATCACCTCAAATGAACTCTCATGCAACATCACGAGGACAGTGATATGTGGAAGACATTTTAGAACAGTGATATTTGGAAGAATTTATGAATTCTGAACTATAAAAACTATAAATGATTAGAAGCTGCAGGGATTTGGGCTTTTGGATTTGTCACATGCCGAGTTTCACGTTATATATATATATTTTTTTTTACTTTATGTTGTTCCTAAGTACACCGTTAGTGTGATACTGGTGGATAAATCTTAAATCCATTAGATAGCTCATCAACCAAGTGAAAGATCTAATGCTCTGCTCAAATGTATTTTTTTTCTTGTCATACTCATTGTCCTTTTTCTTGGAAAGTGTCTGAGGAAGCACACTGTGTTTGGCTAATGTTTGGCTTCGGGCTCTGGCGATCTCTTCACATCTCATATAAAAGATATTATTTATGTCTGGGTAGCATCTTTTTGTTTGCTTGTATGTTTTATTTATTTTTGTATTTATTGATTTATATCCCATATTGTCCACAACTTGGACATCCAGTCTTCCTCTAAGACACGTGAAGTCAGCAAAACACATCAGGGCAGAGTAACACACTAAGAGGAAGGTGTTATCCACACTGTCCCATACATTCAATTATTCATTCATTCATTTTCTGAACCGCTTAGGGTTGCGGGGAGGCTGGCATCCATCTCAGCCAACTCTGGGTGAGGGCAGAGTACACCCTGGACAGCTCACCAGGCCATCGCAGGGCAGAAACACGCTGACGGCTATGCAGCCTACACCTGACAAAAATAGCAATGGTTCTTTTACATGCGACCCACCACAGATATTGAGAGACATGGCCGGCATTTAATCTAACCCAGTTAGCTGCACTGGGGGCTGTTGCATACATAAAAATGGAAGCACATAGACCGCTTATGACTTACTTTTGAAGGGGAAAAGAATGTAGTGGCAGAAGTCTGGAAGAGTCTCATTCAAAATATTAAGTCATGCTGCGCTACTGGCTGCACAAATTGTTTTTCTGGTGCAACAGACATAACATTTCATGTGTAAGTACTCATTCATTCATTCATTCCTTTAATTTTATGAACTACGTAATCCTTATAAGGGTCGTGGGGAGGCTGTCGCCCATCTCAGCCAGCTCTGGGCGGGGGCAGAGTACACCCTGGACAGCTGGCATGTAAGTAGTGATGTGTAAGTACTGTATCCCTATTCTCTATACATTCATGTGATACTGTCTATCTATTTAATGTCTATCTATTTAATGTCTAGATTTAGACACTGTGATACAAAGTAACAATACTGCAATTTTTAAGTGACATAAAGAATAATGCATTGCTTATTTATTTCATATTTGTATCTTTTGCACATAACAGCTAGAACTTTCTCATTGGCTTGGTAGTTTATACATGACTCACAACATCGTGATCTGTAATATATGTATGCTGTGACTGTCTTCTGTAATATCTGTCTGGTTTATGTGATATCTTGTGCCAAGGATCTGAATTAAACTCAAAGAATTAAAAAGGGATTGCTTTCTTTTATATTTTACAATTGTGTAAATGTCCAGCGCAAGTGTACAGGATTATGAAGGTAAAATACTTTAATATTCGGCTTAAGGGAGGTCGAAGGATGATCCGCTGTGGCGACCACTAAGTTAGAAGTAATACTTAATTAGACACAGTGTAATAAGATTTATTGAATATTGAACAATGAACACTGAAGATATTGAATATTTCTAAATAAATTTTTTTTTTACTTATTATAATAAATAGGGTTTACTCACTCAATCTCAGCCATTTGCCGAACCACTTAATCAGACAAGACTCACAGGGAGGTTAGAGGCTATCTCAACCAACACTGGGGAAGGAAGGGTACACCCTGAACAGCTCACCAGTCCATCGCTGGGCAACACACACAAAACCATTCACACTCACAACTAGGGACGATTTGGAACAGCTAATCAGTCTACTATGCATGTTTCTGGACTGTGGGACCTTCTCGCTGTGAGGCGGATGTGCTAACCACTACGCCACAGTGCCACCCTTAGTGTTTACATCAGTTCTTTATTATCAGTAGAAAACATATGCATACAAATTTTGACAGATGAGTAGCATGGCCAATTTGGCTTCTTTGGATGCTGGCCAGGAACTGACAACTACCAATGATAGGCTGTTTTCACACACACATATTAGACAACCATTTTTTCTAAGAATTATAAAACAAAAACACAGTAAAGAGATTTTCTCTCTATTTTTACCTGCATATTACTGCAGAATCACAAAATATTTCACCACCCAGAGTTTTTATGATTTCCACAGTTCCTGACATCACAGCTGGTAATAATATTATGCTTCCTTTTCTCTACGTAATACTGAAATAATAGAAATGTTTGTCTTGCCATCTTTTTTTAGGCTAATGTTTTGGCTCATTTACTTTATTTACTTTTAAATGGAAACTTGCAAACAGGAAAAAACTAATAATATCCCACAAGCTTCGTGAGTAAAGTTATTTCCTCCTCTGGGTGCTGAATGAGAGAAGATGCTAATGATCTCGAGTCTACTCATCCACCGGGAAACTATGAATAAAAAATGAATAGCCTGGACACATACTCTTCCTGTCATAGGCACGCAGCCTGGTGATTTGTCCATGTCCAGCCAACAGAGTTACAGCAGCGGGAAGACTGCCTGCCCGAATGAAAGCTTTAGCTTGAACTCTCACCGTCCTCAGGAGCTTTGCTGACTAAGATTTGCTCTTCTTGAAAATGACTCAGTGTAGCATTGAGTGTATTGTACTGAGGAGAAAAATCTAATTAAAAGATAAGTTCAAGACATCTCTAAGGACAATCTTAAACATCGCTGAGGACAAAGTGACACGCTGCTAACTATTAATCATCTGAAATATCGAGGAAAATTATACTTCAAAACATTATTTTTAGGCTGGCAGTGCTGATAACCCATAAATTAATTGAATTAAATGTGTTACAAGATTCTGACACCTGAAAGCTGTTTCAGGTTATCCTCATTAAGGCTTTTTTTAGTCCTTGTTTGACGAATTTCTATTATAGACTTTTATATTATTTACTATTATTATTACTATTATTATTATTATTATTATTATTATTATATGTACTATTTCTATTATAAGACAGGCGACAGGAAATAAAAAAAAGAATAGATAAATGAATAAATAAATAAATAAAATAATAATAATAATAATAATAATAATAATAATAATAATTTTAAGAACATATATTTATACACATTGACATTTTATGTTTTCTTTAACACCACAACAGAAGAAGAATATAAAAAAGGGTGAATATAAATATCTTTATTTTATCCTTCCTTGTATTCTTAAAGAAGCCTGAACTAGTGCTTTGATTTAAACAGACCAGTGACACATACTGTCACAACGTTTTCCATAACATTCAAAACAGAGGTTGGCCTAAAAATACCCCTCCCCTTTCACCTCTCCTCTGAGGGTGGGTTTAAAAGTGACTGGACCCCCAGGTAGTGTTTGATGTTGCTGCCGTCGGCTCAGGATTTCTGCATGTAGTATCAAATCTGAAGTCTCAATTCTCAAAAATGAAAAAAAAAATAATAATAATAAGTCTATGTATTGATCAGTGCTGTCACACATGTCGATAGTATCACTTCCGATAGTCTTGCGTGTCAGGTGTTTGTATGCACACAATGTGTAGATTCGAAATGGCAGCTTGGTGTCCGAGGCGACGCATCCAATGGACAGGTACACATGTGCAGATGTACACGATGCAGTTACAATAGCTGCTGTGAGAGGGCGACGAAAGGACTGGCTTGGTGCAAAAAAGGTCCAGTTGTAAAATCCATTCTGCACTCAAGAAGTTAAGACCAGCGGCAGTGAAAAAAGTTTTTCCCAATTTGTTTTTTTTTTTAGATATCACGAATATTAACATCGGCGGATCCGTGAAACAAGGAATAAAACAAGG
>JAQMYF010000024.1:33385194-33410329 GCA_030014195.1 Neosilurus mollespiculum | reverse complement strand
TTAAAACCACACCCCCCCCCCCCCCCCCCCCCCTTGTACACACACCCTCCCTCTCTCTCTCGTTCTCTCTCAACATTATGGGGAGTACAAAGAATTAACTTAGGAAATTTGTGACCTATAACCACAGAATGAGTCTTCATGCACTAAATTGACTTTTAAGTACAATTAATTTTCTTGTAAATCTTTGAATAAATTTGTAAAAATTGAGATACAGATTTTTTTTTGGTCAAATTTTCATCAATTTGGTAAGATTTAAAAACAATTAGGGTCATTTTTAAAGTGTGGGTGCACTCTACTTATGTCATGTCATTTTCTGATTCTCTTTATCCTTTATTAATGTCACGGGGAGGCTGGAGCCCATCCCAGCCAACTCTGGATAAAGGCAGAGTACACCCCAACCAGTCAATCACAGGGCCAGCTCACTCCCACACACAATAATATATAAAATAATTATTCACAACAAGGGGCAATCTGGAATTCCAATAAGCCTAAAGTAAAATTTTTTAGACTATGGGAGAAAATCAGAGTACCCAGTAGAAACCCACGCAAGTGCAGTGAGAGAACAGGCGAATTTCACATAAAAACGCCCTTGCAGAGTCCGGGAATCAAACGCAGGACCTTCGTTCTATTAGGCAAATGTGCTAACCACTATACCACCAAGCTGTCCCCCCTCTACTTATACGAGTGCATAACTCAAAAAGTCAGTTTGGTGTATTAAAACTAATTTTGTGGTGATGGGTCCCATTTTTGCAGCAGTAATTTATTTAAAAACATATCACCTGCATTTCTACATGTCTAACTGTGCGTCTTTCTGTTTGTCTTAGGTCCTGATGAGGATCCAAAGTCATATAAGTGAACAGTCAGGACCAAGAGAGATGGAATCAAACTTCAGTCTTGCTGCATGCTTTGGCAACACCAGTAATACGAACCTTCCTGGGCAATGTCCTTTCAAGCTGTCCGAGATGGTGCTTATTATTCTGGGACTGAGCTTTTTGAGTCTGATTACAGTTACTGGCAATGTTCTAGTCATTGTCTCCATCAAGGTCAATAAAAACCTCCAGACGGTTAATAATTACTTCCTCTTCAGCTTAGCATGTGCAGACCTAATCATCGGCATGTTTTCCATGAACCTCTATACAATCTACAATGTGATTGGCTTCTGGCCTTTAGGACCTGTTATCTGTGATCTGTGGTTGGCTCTCGACTACGTGGCAAGCAATGCTTCAGTCATGAACCTCCTTATTATCAGCTTTGACCGCTACTTCTGCGTCACCAAACCACTTAGCTACCCAGTCAAGAGGACAACCAGGATGGCAGGCATGATGATTGCAGCTGCCTGGATCTTGTCCTTCGTCCTCTGGGCTCCAGCCATCCTGTTTTGGCAGTTCATCGTGGGTGTGCGTACAGTGCCCCAAGGCGAATGTTACATTCAGTTCTTTTCCAACGCCGCGGTCACTTTTGGCACAGCCATCGCTGCATTCTACCTGCCTGTGGTCATCATGAGTGTGCTCTACTGGCAGATCTCCAAGGCTAGTCGCAGCCGAATCAGAAGGAGAGACTGTGAAAAGATGTCTGCGGTTAATCAGGAAGGCAGAACTCAGGACACTGTCCTGTCCACTGAGGAGAACACAGAGAGGAAGGAAAGCACAGAGGCAGGGAAGTTACAAGTAGTCCATACCTGTTCTTCCACTATTATAGGTAAGAATTCAAATTTGACGTGTCATTATTCTGAAAAATTATGTTTTTCAACCCTGTTCACAGTGAGTACATTTGGTGATGTTTCCCCAAAAATGTTCATTGTTTCTGACAAGATTAGGGTCTTCCTCTCACTCTCATCACTCATTTGCCGAACTGCTTAATCCTGCTAGGGTTGCAGGGAGGCTGAGGTCTAGCTCAGCCAACACTTGGTGAAGACAGGGTACACCCTGAACAGCTCGGCAAACCATTGCAGGGCAACTCACACTCACAACCATTCACACTCACATTCATGCCTAAGGTGAATTTAGAACAGCGTAATATGCATGTCTTTAGACTGTGGAAGGAAATCCACCCAAGCAAGGAGAAAACATGTAGACTCCATACAGAAATGCCTGAACCTAGAAATCGAACCTGGGACCTTCTTGCTGTGACGAGCAAATGTGCTAATCACTATGCCACCCTAGAGTCTTCCAAATATTATACATCATAGTTACTTCAATTCCTTTCAGTTTCTGAATTGCTTTATCCTTTATTAGGGTTGCAGGGAGCCTGGATCCCATCCTGTAAAACTCTGGGTGAAGGCGGGGTACACCCTGACAGACCATTGCAGGGACAACACACACACACACAACCATTCTCACACACATTCAGACCTAGGGGCAATCAAGAATATCCAATTAGCCTAATGTGCATGTCTTTGGACTGTGGAAGGAAACTGGTGTACCCAGAGGAAACCCACACAAGGACAGGGAGAACATGCAAACTCCACACAGAAACACTCAGTCATGGGACTCAAACCCTGTGAGGCAGACATGCTAACCACTACACCACTGTGCCATTCTATAGCATTTACTTATACATTGAAAAAGGAATTGAAATATCCTATAAAAATCTTGATATTGTTAGTATCAAATAAATCATAGGGATATGATGTTGGGAAAATTATGTAAATATACATACTGTGTTTTAAAAATCATTTCTCTTGCCACAGGTGAGGACAGAGAGAGTGAAAACGACTCTACATCAGGCAGCATCTTGGCCTCATCCAATCAGAAAGAAGATGCTGTTTCTAATGGTGATGTTAAAAGCAGTCAAACAAAGTCTTTGCCCCAAGTGAAAACATGCCATGCCAAACTCACTTCTCTGGGAGTTTCATCCCAAGGGCACATAGGTTACAATGTAAATAACAACACCAGCAATCACAAGGAGAGACAGAGATTAGTTGCCCTAATCTTCGTGCCTCCAAACAAGAAAAAGAGAAAGAACAGGTGCTCCAGAGAGAAGAAAGTTTCAAGGACCATCATGGCAATTCTTCTGGCATTTGTAATCACGTGGACCCCTTACAATGTCATGGTGTTGATCAATACATTCTGCTCTGACTGTGTCCCGAAGTTCATGTGGGTGCTGGGCTACTGGCTCTGCTATATCAACAGCACAGTTAACCCTGCCTGCTATGCCCTGTGCAATGCCACCTTCAAGAACACCTTCAAGCAACTGCTGTTGTGCAAGTACAAAAACATTCGTACAATCCGATAAAAAGTGCATGAAATTCACAAGTGCAATGTAACAGTGGTGGCATTCATACTGTATGCACTCACGCCATGAGAGGGACATGTATGGCGGGACTATGGACATTCAAGCCATGGTCAGTATAGATGGAAATGAACTGAAACCAATCACAGCTTGGGTAATGGTTGTGTCAGTGTGTACCAAAGTACCAAAAACAAGAGACAATTCACAATATAGGATCATAATATGAACCAGAATAAGCTGATGAGATTCATTCATGCAGTTTCAGTACTACATAATCGTGGCCATGATCATCATGGGTCTGAAGCATATCCCTGGACCACTGGCTATGAGATAGGGATGCCAGTCCATTGTAGGGCATCATACACACACACACACACACACACACTCGGGAAGAAGCCCACACATGCATGAAGAGAACATGAAGAGTACTTTGGGTTTAGGATGGAAGCAGGGAGCTGTTGCTGAGACACTACAGCACTATCTGTTGCACCACCATGTGGCTCTGCTCCACACACTTATCCACAAACATACTCTGGAGCTTTGATTTAATGCATGTAAAGTAGTGTGGTATAATTCTTAGATAAACTTCCCTGATTAAATAAAGAATGTCATTGTTTGCTCTATGAACTAACGCATTTAATATTTATAGTTGTGGTTCTAGTTTCTTTGAAAAACTAACAACTTCTATCATTGTGTGTAAATAGAAGATCTTATCTGAACTGCTGTGTGTAAACCGCCTAAGACTTATTACTATTTGCACAAACATTGGGGATCATTTATCAAGCTGGATATCAATTAATTTATTCAACAAGTCGAACTCGACTCCAACAGCATTGACAAGGACTCCACTAACACCAATATGCCGAGTGCTTTTTGTTACTAATCTGTTTTCCAGAAATATCCTTAAAATATAGAGAACCTCAAATGCAAAACTATTGACTCAGACATTTCACCTTGCTGCGACTCTGATCCTGTTTGGATCGATTCCAATCATTTTGATTAGTTCAGATCATATCCTGGTAACAATAATAGTTATGTATGAATAATATAAATTATAGGCGCCACAGTGGCGCAGTGGTTAGAACGTTCGCGTCACAGCAAGGAGGACCCAGGTTCAATTCCTGGGCACGGGGCGTTTCGGTGTGAAGTTTGCATGTTCTCCCCATGCTTGCGTGGGTTGCCTTCAGGTACTCCGGTTTCCTCCCACAGTCCAAAAACATGAACAGTAAGCTAATTGGTTGTTCCAAATTGCCCCAGGTGTGAACGTGAGTGTGAATGGCTGTATGTGTCTTGGCCCTGCAATGGCCAGGCGAGCTGTCCTGGGTCTACCCCACCTTTGCCCAGAGTTAGCTGAGATAGGCGCCAGCCTCCCTGCGACCCTAATAAGCATTAAGTGGCTTAGAAAAGGAATTAATTAATAATAGAAATAATATAAATGAAAGATTCAACCATCTGGTTTTGAGATCCTTCTAGACCTGGGAGCCAGCCAGCTGCAATGAAATTGGCTGGCTGCTTCGAGGAGTGGCTGGCTAGCTGCTTAGCCGGTCATACAGAAGAGATAACCGGCTATGAAAAAACACGGTTGGCTATTAGTGGCTAAAGTTAACACCATGTTAAGGATATATAATTTGGCTGCATACACAACATTGTACATACTTTAAAAACAAATCCTGTAATGAATTTATGTAATGGCATTCATTAAGACCTTAATTATGATTTGTCTATAATAACAATCTTATATCAAATAAAAACACACACACACACACACGATGTAGGAAAGTATACCCATATTTAAAATTAACCTTAGTTTTTTTTTAACAACAGTTTCAGGGCTTAGAGCAGTGACAGACCAGGTGTCTGAAGTTTCCTGACATAAATGCCGATGTAGAAATATACTTTTGTTATCTAAACTGTAGGCTAAAATGCTATAAGTAATGTAACCAAGTATAGTTTCAGTGGGCAGCATATTACAAAAGTTATTGTTAGATATAGTAATAGCTTCATATTAGGTTATGACTGTTAGAAGGGCAATTTAGGAATGACTGTGTGTAATCTTCATATGTTCAAGAACCATATTCTTGATAGTTTTAAATATATTTGGAAGAAACTTACAGGCTTTACAGCGAAGGTCTTCAACCCTGTTCCTGGAGATCTACCGTCTTGCAGGTGTTACCTCCAACCAAGATCTAACACACCTCATTGACCTGTTTAAGAACTTTTTCAAGCCAATAATCAGGTACTCAGGTGTGCACGATTAAGGTTGAAGATAAAACCTGCAGGAAGGTAGATCTCCAGAAACAAGGCTGGAGACCACCGCTTAAAGTTATTGAAATGCTCATGCACCAATCACAGAAGTTGATGTTGTTGTGGAAACTCCTGAGGCTCTTCTGTTAGCGAGATTCCCTGCTTGCTTTTATGCACAAAGATATTTAAGGGGTGGGCAGCACAGATTATACACACAAGACCAGCCTTTGAAACACAGCATTTAACACCCAACGGGATGGCGGATTTTCGTCGTTAAAGGCACGTCATGCGAGGGTCTTTTCCGGTCTTGTGTATATATCTATGATCGGTGGCTATGTCAGCCAGTTTATATCGGAGGCGATAATATGCTAAAGGATTTAATCAGCTGCGGCTGGCTTTTCCAACAAATTAGACATATCGGCGGCTATAAGAGACACCGCACAGGTCTAGATCATGCTAAAATATAATGCCACCTAAACTCGTTGGCTGAGGTGATGTGAACCTTGAGTGACTGGCTTCAAATTGTATATGTAGATGAGCTACATGAGCTACAGTTTGTTGCTTAGAGGTCAGCTCGTCCGCCTCACAGCAAGAAGGTCCTGAGTTCGAATCCCAGGCTCAGCGTGGACGCTTCTGTGTGGAGTTTGCATGCTTTCCGTGTGCCTGCTTGGGCTTCCGTCAGTCCAAAAACACGCACATTAGGCTAATTTGCTGTTCCAAATCGCCCCTAGGTAAGAGTGTGTGAATGGTTGTATGTGTGTTGGCCCTGCATTGGTCTGGAGAGCTGTTCAGGGTGTACAACACCCCCCCCCGAGATGGGCGCCAGCCTCCCCGTGACCCTAATTAGGATTAAGCGGCTTCGAAAATGAATGAATAAATGTTTTCATATAAAAATTGTACATCCAATCATAAAATGAAAGGTTAATGGTGTGGAACATGAAGCATGTGCTGCCAAAACCAAAACAATTTTTCATAGACTGTGAAGAGGAGGAAAAAGACAAACCTGATTTTTCTGCTGACTACCACGGTGTTGTGCAATTAAAGTAAATACATGAGACGCAAATCATCAGTCGCATCACGGCTGTTCAGATACACACGCATCTACTCAGTTTCCTTACATTTACATTTTGTAGACAGACAGTCTATCATGCACGTTAAAAGCTTTCTGAATGTAGCACGGATGAATGAGCATTACGTTTCACACACAGATCATCAGAACTCTTCTTGTCAATGTTCAGATTACAGCTGTGCAAAATTATCCACAAGGGAACAGATGCAAGTCAGTGTTTACCCAGATGTTATTTATAATCAAGATTCCTTTAACAACAATGTGTTTTTCTGTTTGCAATAAATAATAGAAATTTGCTTATTTCTGGTGCTCTTCTTCACAGGGCTGAGCAGTAATAAAATATCGAATTTCAGAATGATATACACCCTGGTGTATTTCCTGCGCAGAGAGATTGACTCATTCATAATTGTAACCGGCAGCTATTTTTTGAATCTTTTTTTTCTTTTATTGCTATAAAAAAATTAATAAATAAGTTTCTATTAAATAAATGGACATCAAACTGCAATAACATTAACACCACCTGAAAGGCTTACAGCAAGCCGCAGTGAGCCTTTCCTGCCATGGCACTCTTTCAAGTTTTCTGGTTGTCTTTCCTTGGACCACCTTTGGTAGGTACTTATCACTCTGTACCAGGACACAAGTCCTGCCATTTTGGAAATGAATATTACACTTTCTCATTTATCCTGCTTCCAACATATCGTGAACTGACGATTCACTGTCTGCCTAACACATCTCACTCCTTGGCAGGTGCCACTTTAAGGAGATAAAATTAAGGATTATTTGCCGATGACAAAGTGGAAATCACTGAAGAGTCCCTAAGATGTTCCATCTTAAAACCACCAAGCCTAAAGCAAATAATTGTTTTAGTATATATTACGCAGGAACATAAAAAGCAAACTAAATTATGATTTTTTTTTTTATAGTTCAACCATCACCAAGACCAAAGGTCAGGTGAGTGCAATTCACAAGAAGAACATAAGCGCTGCGTAGCAGCATGGTTCAAAACTCATTCCAGGTTTTAGTTTATAAGACACAGCAACTGTGTGCTATTTACTAAACAATGTTATTCACTTCACCTGGCAGTGGTTTGAATGTGGTGTATTATGATCGGAGTATTCTTAAAATGATATACAAATATGACATAACTGAACATGCAACATAAATAATATTGTTACATGGTATATGTATGTTTTTAAACATTTTCTTGTATAACGATACTTGTACATCATCCATACAATGAGATATAAGAAAACAATTTTAAAAACAATTTTAATTTTTTAACCATAGGAAAATAGACATTCCAAACATTATCTTATCAATAAATTGATCATATATATATATATCTATATATAATTTTTTTAACACAGTTGTAAATTGCATATGTTCATCTTATTAAGGAGGAAGTTACACTTTTCTGTCAGAAGCATGAAAAAGAAAAACTATTTACTTTAAACACTGATCCATATTTAATTATAAGAGCAGTACTACAGCTCGCAACGATGATGGTAATACTTTAAGGCATTTAGTATAATGTCAGTATAATCTAACTGCGTGAAAAAATATTTTTTTTAAAGAATAGCGCCCTAAAATAATTCAACTATCCACTCACTAATAAAAAGGCATTTAAGAAATATATACTATTAAACAATACCACCAAAGGGTGCTCAGTGTTCTTACTGCATAACACTACACTTATTAAAACTTCCTTCACATTTCTTATAAAACACAAATTAAAACCATGGTGACAATGTTGAATGAGGTAGTATGAAGTCCAAGTGGTGACCCTGATGAGGTATCTATCACCTAACCCTTTCACCCTCAGTCATCTCCCAAAGGCCTAAGTTCAACACTTTAAGGCACGGAAGCTGCGTTATCCGCTCAAGTCCCCGTTTAGTGATTTTGGTGCAGCCGTACAGATCGATGCCGGTCAGCTGCGTCAGGTGGTCAGCGATGAGCTCGAGGCCCTTGTCTGTGATGCGAACGCACTGTCCAATGTTCAGCGTCTTCAGCTTATGCATCTGCCGCACCATCCTGTTGATTCCATCGTCGCTGATGTGACACGAGCACAGTGAGAGCGACTTGAGCTGATAAAGTCCCTGGGCGATGTAGGCCAAGCTCTGGTCTCCCACTTTGTCGCAGAACGACACGTCCAACCCGAACAGCCGGAGCGAACCCATGGACAGGTGCATGATCCCGGTGTCGCTGATATTATCACACGAGCGCAGGTTCAGTGTCCACAGCTGTGTCATGTGCGAAAGGTGGATCATCCCGGCGTCGGAAATGCCACCGCAGAAGCTCAGGTTTAGGACTTTGAGTTTGCTCAGGCCTTTTGAGATGTGCTTGAGTGCCAAGTCGGTAAGTTTCTGGCAGTCTTGCAAGGTGAGATGCTCCAAGCCGAGGCAGCCTTCGGCGGCGCTGCGCGTCATGCCGGCAAGGTGACCGATGCCTACGTCGGAGACATGCCTGCAGCTGCGTAGATTCAGGCTCTTGAGCCTATGCAAGCCCCATGCGATAAGGAGCAAGCCGGTGTTGGTGATGTTACTGCACCCACCGAGCTCCAGAAACTCCAAGTTCTTCAAATACTGTGCAATCCGGCCAAGGCTGGAGTCGGTTATCTGTTTACACAGGCTGAGGTTGAGGATCCTCAGGTAAGGAATGTCTTGAACAAATGCATGTCCAAGTCCGTTGTCCGTCAAATTGTAGCATCCGCTCAGGTTTAGGCTCTCGATGTGCGGCATGCCCTGAATCACATAGCTGAGGCTCCGTCTGAGACTCAGGATCTGGACTTTTTTGATCCCCCGACTCTGAAGGCTCGGGAATAACGACGGGTTTGCTCTCCTCAGGTGGAGTTTGGCTTCGACTCCTCTCCACACTGACTTGTGGTAGGATGCGTCTCTCCAGGCCACACACACCTGCGCGACCCTGCCTTTACCTTTAACATCCAAGTAGCTGAAGATCATCGCTAAAATCTCCGGGAAAAGGCTTGAGATGTGGGTCTCCATTTCACCGCTCCGCCAGACTCCGGCTCGACACCGCTTTACCGAGATTAGCCGACTGGCTAAGCTAAACTAGCTAACTAGCTAGCATTTAAAACTGACCTAATCAATCAGTCCTTTCTAGAAGTGGTCAGAAAACATACCTTCAGACAAGACGGATACACAAAGTCTTACTAAAGCGGGATTATATACAAGATTGGTATTTAGATTTTTATCTTGTATGTGTGAGTACGGCTAGGCTAACAAACATGCTAAGCTAGCGTCAACATTCGCTACACACACACACCGCTTTGTATGGCCGAGTCTTTGTTTCCTAAAATCCAGTTTGTGATTTTACTTAAATCATAAAACAGTTCTTCTGCTGCACCAAATGTTTACGGACATGTTTACTTTCAGATTTTAACTTCAAAATAAAACTATAGTTGTTTCTAATAAAGCGACGCGGAACCAACACGGCTACTTCCCAGCCATTCCAGTGAGTGCTGACTTTAATTACCGCACCCTACCTACACTAGCGCCCTACACTCGGTGTAGGATAACTGACCTCAGGCCCTAGCTAGTGCACTTCATTTTCTATCCGGACTCATTTGGGATTCGGCCTATAATACTTCACTTCCGGTTGCTTTCTTTTTAATCCTTACAAGTTTGTAATCATTTTTAATCAGACAACTATGAACAGTTAGAAGTCTCAAAAGTTTATTATATCAAAAACACAGCAAACTAACCCACAATGTGTGCAAAAATAAAAATAAAATAAATAAAACACTGAAAGTACATCTTGCCTGGACCTCCAGGCACAGCGCGCCCCCTGCTGGTGGCTTTACTACATAACCTGTTTAAAAGGTTTTGTCTGGCAAAGCTATCATTTGAAATCCAAGTGATTCGGTATCATTACAAGGTGATTACAATAAAAAAACATGTTTTCCCTCGATTGTCCAAATGACAAAGCTAGTCTGAAAACTTCCGTTTTACATCCCAGTATTATCCCTTCTAAATGACCAAGGAAAAACATTGCATGTGTAAAATAAATTCCATACATCTACATAACCACATTACAAACTGAGAAATATGGCCTACGACACACGTTTATGATAGAAATTGAACAATTAAATAATCTATTTACAATCAAAATACAGTTCACATTTCCTCAAAATCGGTGTAATTTCAACACAGGGTTTCTTTTTTTTTTATACTTAAACCGAACGAAATGTCCTCTATGATTTATTAAATGTTTGTTAGGAATTCACTAGCCCTCTTTATTATTTGATACTATTTAAAGCAGTTTGATTCGTACTGTGATCAATATTTACAGTTAAAAGATCGAGGTGAAAATATTTTGCATACCCAGTAACAGTATAAAAAAGTATTTCATATTTATAATTAGCAAAATGAAACACATTGCAGTGCATCATACCAGGAGTTTAACTATAACCTAACAGATTAAAATCAATTACTTAAAAATGAGCTGCACATAATTCTTCCATCCATCAAAAACACATCACATGGTCTTACATTTTGCATGATGATATCCTTAAACATACCTGTTTGTGCAAAGAAAAAGATATACCCTGCTAAAATACACTATATAGTTTATAGTATATTTTCATGTTCAGAGGCTTTGCATCATTCACATTTTATACAGCAAAAAAAAAAAAAAAAAAAAAACAGCAAAAAAAGAAACACCTAAACTGTGCCGTACCTGGATGATAAAGGCACAAGCATGAAAGAAATCTTAATGCTGGGTGATCCCATATTTCAGCATTGCAAGTTATTTCTGCTTTCATTGCAAATTGCTGAAGCAAATTAATTTCTCCTTGTGACAGCATGTACCTATAAAATGAGCTAAAAATCCCGGAAACATTCAGTACATCCACAGGAATAGTACATCTTATAAAAGTGTTTGCTACAACTCATTCAACTTGATATCTATTTATTTTATTTTAGTTTTTTGTTTAATTGAGGTCTGGCCCACAACAGTCTGAAGGCTGATAAATAGTCATAGACTTTAGTGTGACATCCAACACACATTCCTAACTCTGTGTTTTATTTGAGTCTGGGAGGAAGCTATTTAGTTCTAGACAGCATTTGTACTCCTGAGATTAAAGACTGTCCCATTTGTCAAGCAGCGTAAGGACAACTGCCTTTTCAGGTTAAAGTGTTGTTCTCATATAAGACTCTCCCATCAATCACGTAGGCAGTGAGTGATGCAGAAATTCCACTATCAGCACATGCCTCAGGTGTAGTGATTTAAATAAATCATATGATTGAGTTCAGTGTGTTCCACATCTCAGCTCATCTTCCTAACGGTGCCGAAAGAGTCCGAGCGGCAGTGAGAAAAGTTGATGAATATCCCATCTTGATCAGAATCCACAGAATCCATGCCCTGCATCACGATAGTTTCTGGACTGGAGGAGCAGCTAGTGGGTGAAGACAGGGTTTTATCTGTCTCTGAGATAGACGTCTGGGCATGTAAATGCCCCGCAGAGTTCTGGATAAAGATGGAAGGTAGGATGAGAGCAGGCTGAGCCGTGGCTCCACGCTTCGCTGTAGGTAAGTTGAGCTCGTGGTCCAACGAGATCCTGGGGGTGGAGCTGGGCTCCACACTGACGGAGAAAGAAAAGCCTTGCTGCTCTATACAGGAAGTGACTTCACAGGCTGAGTGGCGACGGATGCCCACGCTACCCACAGAGCCGACCTCTGTATCGTACTCAGCCACGGGGGTGAGCATGGGGATGTTGTAGCTCTTGGAGCGTACCACTGGATTAGTGGAGGGGGGGTCAGCCGGTTTGGACCAGGACCACTGCAAACGATTTTCTGTGAATTAATGAACAGTTTAATTTCAAAAGGAAAAAGAGTTTATCCTAGCAGTAAGATTATGCCAACTGTTTGCTACCACTATATTCAGCATGCACAACATTTAAATCGCAGACCTTTCTCAGTAAAGCCACTTCCTCTAAGAATGATGACACACCAAGATGGTGCCAAATTTGGGTGCTTAAATTTTTGCCACATGCAGACACTAGGATGTGGCAAAAAATTTAAGCCGTATTGGCGCCATCTTGGTGTGTCAGTAGCATACGCAAAGATGGGAAAACAGAAACAATTACATGTGAGATTAACATCTCAGATTTTGTTCAAAAGCCTATTTTTTGTACTTCATCTTTAAAATGTATTAATTTTTTGTATCTATCAGTGAAATTATTGGTAAAGTTATATGTATTCAAGACATTCTGGCCTTCAGCAGTGAAATTTTTCAGGTTTTCGAGCTTTGTCGGCTTCCAGATGTATTACTTGTATCTACCGAAGTCTTAAAGCAAGGATGGCTCACCAAGATGACTGCCCAATGGCTTCAGAATTAAAGGCATGACCAAGTCTTTTTTTAGATCAATGAGCATTTCAGGCAAAAAAAAAAAAAAAATAAAATCCCCACTGCTAAATAGGACATAGATTCAACAGTATTATAAAGAGACACCTAGACGCAAATAATGGAGTTTTAAGAGTTACTTTTGTTTTTGTTTTGCTTAAATAAAATTAACAAATAAATTACGGACTTGATTATCGATTGATAAAAGGTAGAAATTTTCTCTGATTTCATCTCAACACATGCCTAATTTATCCTAGATCAGCTCTCTTACCCATAATGCTTGAACAATGGGTGGAGTCGCAGTCGTGTGCACAGAGCCCGTGCGTGCCCAGGTAAGGTGACACCACCTTTTGAATCAGTAACTCCAGTTTCAAATACTCCTCCGTCACACCATGTGACTCATGAACACCCTGTACATCATTCACCACAAACACAATGAACAAATGTGACACACATTGTGCATGCACACACAAACACAGCCTGGGTGTTTATGTGTTCTATACCTGGAGCACCAGAAGCATCTGGATGATGGATGGAGGGACACGGGCACGTGGTCGGGACAGAGCTTCGTCCAGCTTCATGTTCAGAGTGATTGTGTTCCTGAAGAGCAGCAGAGACAGCTGTCGCACCGACGGCTCCTTCCCCTGGTTCAATACAACGTAACATCAATATCAGCAATGTGAGACCCACCTGCAGACTCTTCTGGTTTCTCCTGACACTAAACCCAATTGTAAACATAATAACATATTACACACCGCTCAGACATAAGATTAACACCACCTGCCTGGTCTGTGGTTAGCCAGTCCCATACACAGCAAGCACATATGCACTGTCTTGTTATGACTCCTTTCTATCTTATCCAGCATTAACAGTTTCAGAAGTCTGTGTTGCAGTAGCTCTTCTGTGGGATCAGATCAGATGTTCTAGCCCTCAGTCCCCACTAATAAGCCTTGCGAACCCATGACACTCTTGCCCGGATAACTGGTTGTCCATCCTTGGACCACCCTTGGTAGGTACTTACCACTGTATTCCATGAACCGTTTAGGAGATGAATAGGCCCATTACAGTGTGGTCCTTGTTAAAGTTACTCAGATTTTTACACTTGCTCATTTTTCCTACTTCTAACACGGCAACTTCAAATACTGACTGTTCACTTCCTGTCTAATACATCCAACTCCATGCCACTGCAACAAGATAATATATGTTATTGTCTCCACTGGTGAGTGCTCATAATGTTTTTAGTGTTAGGGCAG
Organism: Neosilurus mollespiculum; assembly: GCA_030014195.1. Lineage (NCBI taxonomy): Eukaryota > Metazoa > Chordata > Actinopteri > Siluriformes > Plotosidae > Neosilurus > Neosilurus mollespiculum. The sequence continues at coordinate 33,396,172 of JAQMYF010000024.1, read as the reverse complement.
ATTGGTGTGCACACTAAACACTCGTAAGGGCTGTATATATTTTTTCGGAGATAATACAATCATCTCAATGATTTTCTTTCATGAAAACTAACCTATTGAATGAAATATGTATTAAAGGAATCTCATTATTAAGAATTGTTATGCAAATTGAATATCATTCAGTATTATATCTACTGTATTATTGTAAATTAAAAAACAACAACATCTGACAGCTTTGAAGAGCTTGAGGCTATGGCCATTTCAAAAGAAACACATGAAAGAAGAGGGCAGAATGAATAGATGAAACTCATCTAAAAAATAATCTAATAATTTTTTTAAATAACAGTATTTTAGTAAGAACAAAGAGAGTGAGATTTTATGATACAGCGCTCGATAGACACTGCTCTGATCTGTGCATCTTTATATCCTGTAAATGTAAACACTACCCTGTCATGACTCAGTGGTTATTCTATTTGCTAAAAGAAAATGTGTTTTATGGAAAACTCTGTAGGCATGACTTGATTTCTTACTCTCTTGTTAAAACTAAAAAAATAGCTTACATAACTCATATTAGCATAATAACTCAATAAGTGTTAACACATTATACAGGGAACTTTATTCAGTAGGGGTCAGAAGTTTATATTCACCCATCATAGACACGGACGTTATGTCAGTATTGAGTTGTTAATTTAAATTTAAAATATCCTGGGCTTTCTGAAATCAACACAAGGTGAAAAATATACATACAGCACCCTTAATATTCGGTTGAATGTCCGTTAGCAAGTTCACCTTGACCAGATGCTTTTTATAGGCATTAACAAGCTTCTGCCTGAATTCTGCTTGAATATTTTATCACTCTTCTCAACAGGGTTCAATTAAATTTGTTGGTTTCTTGGCATGGACCCTACTTTTGAGGACAGTCCACTCATTTTCTGTAGAGAGAAGGTCAGGACTTTAATAAGCTTAATGTTTGCCAGCATTATTCATTCCACATCCAGCTTCATGTGTCATTTCATGGGGTCATTGTCCTGTTGAAACACACAGCTATGTTCAAGTTGGTTTGAGGTAATGGTGAAGAACTCTTAAGGTTCTTCCTGATTCCATCATCTTCCATGTACAATGCACCAGTTCCACTTGCAGAAAATCATCCCCAGAGCACGATGCTATCACCACCATGCTTAACAGGTGGTATGGTGGTCTTGTGGTTGAATGCCTCACCTTTACACCTCCAAACTTTTATCTAAGTATTGTGGCCGTACCTTCCTCCAGAAGACTTTACACAAGCTTGAAGGTGTAGATTTTGGAGCGGGGGCTTCTTTCTTGGGCAACCCACTGTAAAACTCACTGAAGTGCAATGACACCAGTGTTCCAGCAGCTTCTAGTTCAGGTTCAGATAGGCGTGTTCATTGGCGAGTTGCTTCTGAACATTCAGTCCATTTCTGTTTAGATAAGTGTGAAAGTTTGAATCTTCTTCCAGACCTTTGCAAATTAGCTTCACTTCACAATTACTTATACTTCATTAAAAGAGCCATATCACAAAAACAGTCATGTCCATAATGAGTGTAGGCCATATAGGTCTTTAGTTGCAGTTGCAGTGCTATAATAGTGACACCTTTGGTTGATAAATTTCCACAGAGAACTAAAAAACCACTGCATAAAACAGATCTTTGTGACAGGAAGTGATTGTTCAATTGTGGCAACAACACAAACAACACAAAATGCTTAAAGAGTCATGAGCCGAAAGGTGCTTTAAGGACGCTCAAGGAAGCCAAACAAGTTTTTATCTTGCACTAAATAAATTATGCAGCACTCTTTTGTGTTATGTACTCACTATAACAGCTGTATGAAGCATAAAAAAAAGTGGATGGTGCTGTAGCCTCGACCTGCGGATGGGTTATCATATATTATCACAGAAAAGTGTAGATACAACTCCAAACATTTGGTAAAGAGCAAAGTAGTGGACATTGCATGCAAGGACAGTGGAGACGGAGTGGACTATTGACTACCTGAACTGGGTGAAAGATGGCTTGTAGCATGGAGAGAACATCACAAAAGAAGAAGTCCCACGTCTCAGCCAGGGAGTCGAGTAATTTCTGACCTGTGAAAGATTCACAGTTGTAGTCTGAGGACTGAGACCTTGCAACAGGCTAATATTTATAACTTTATAACTGCGATTTAGTCATAAACATGGTGTCGATATGGATTTTGATACTTTACCTTCATAGAATCGTATTTTGTCCCTCAGAATGACCATGCCTTTGGTCAACAGCTGGTTCTGAAAGAGGAGGAGAAGTGAGTGAGCAGAAAAAGGAAAAGAGATGTTTAATGGCAATACATCAGTGTATTTTGTCAACATAAACATTTCATCAGACTGCATTACCTGCAGATACTCCGTAAAAAAAGAGCCCAGTTCAGTTTTCAGCAGCTGCCTGAAAAAAGAAAATCCACAATGAACTTTTTATCATGTTTAGTCTATGCATTATTGTGCAATAATGTTGCATTTTTATCATTCATGTTTGTAATATAAATTAGTCCAACTCAGTATCAGCAGACAAAATAACAGTAAATGCAGAGAAAAATGTTTTATTGTCATTTAATACTTGTTTTTAATATGTGCAGATTTACAGTTTGTTCGTTAATGATTTAATTCACTTTTATTTAGCATGAATTCTTTATGTTCCCATGGGGTTCAAGTCTACGCTTGGCGGGAGAGTGTCTGTGTGGAGTTTGTTTGCATGTTCTCCCTGTGCTTGCGTGGGTTTTCTCCGGGTAGTCCAGTTTCCTCCCACAGTCCAAAGAGGTGCACAGTAGGCTAATTGGGTGTTCCAAACTGGCCATAGGTGTGCGTATGAATGACTGTGTGTTTTGGCCGCGCGATGGATTCGCGAGCTGTTCAGGGTGTACCCTGCTTTAGCACAGAGTTGGCTCCTCGTGACCCTAGTAGGAGTAAGCAGTTGGAAATTTAATGAATAAATGAATATTCCTTATTATAGATCTCAGAGGTTGTCTCAAATTATTAGATATAATTTATCTGTAATATACTGTATATATACACAATATACCACAGGACTGGTGAATTCTCAAACTTACTGTCAGAAAGTGCTGATTTATTTTATATAATGGCACCCCTGACAGTAGTTCTGGCAGCGAGGTAAACCACAGGTTTAAATTAATGAGCTTATTCTAAAGAGCTTAGAACGATATGAAAGGCAAGCCTTCCAAAGTCTGCCATTAACTTGCATTATATCTCACACTCTCACAAGAGTGAAACAGCAGTCTTTTCAAACTGGCTAATGTAAACTGTGTGGTATGAAAGGCAAGCCTTCCAAAGTCTCCTGTTATACATGAACATATGAGAATTTTCATTATTAGGTGGTTTTTATTTACATTTTTGAAATTGCAATCTGCTAAAATGTAAATAAAAACCACCTAATAATGAAAATATACATATGTTCATGTGTAACAGGAGACTTTGGAAGGCTTGCCTTTCATACCACACAGTTTACATTAGCCAGTTTGAAAAGGCTGCTGTTTCACTCTCGTGAGAGTGTGAGATATAATGCAAGTTAATGGCAAAAAATAACAGTATACAGTTATTAAACTAACCAGTCAGATGTAAACTTTATTTAAAAATACCAGACTGATAGTTTAAAAGGATGTAGTTAAATTTCTAAAGGTTGTCAACAAGTCTTTGCCTCCAGCCACTTAATAATTACCACCAGAATAGTGTGTGCTTATGATACTGAGTAGAATTTTTCACCCCCACAGTGTTCCAAACCTCTATAAGAGATTATAATGCTGATCATTTCACATGATTTTCCAACTGATTTTGTGTTATGTTATTTATTTAAAGCATTTCTTGCTTCATCATTTAATATAGAAATAAAACATTTTACAGTGATATTTAAAAATACACAAGATACCAGTGTGTAAAAGCATACTGTTATGCACTGACTATTATTTTTGTTTTTATAATGTATCTATTTAGGTAGAGATAATATAAATGCTATGTAAAAGCATGAGGTACTGATCTGATAAGCAGCTGACTAGAATTAGGTAAAACTGACTTTACTCACCTCACACCTTCATTAAGTGTGTAGAGCTCATTGTCAGCCAATCCCTTCTTTTGGAAAACGCCAATAACTGCATTGTGAATGCTGCGATAAAAAGTACAAACACCAAGCAACAAACTCAATAAAAAATCTATAATCTGAATGTATAACAGAAACTATAATGTTTGCTTATGTTGATTTCATTTAAATAGTCCATAATTGTACAGGTGTAGTTACACTGGCAATTAACCAGACACAGAGCATAAGCAGGCAGTATAGATGAAGGTCACCTGTTCCATGTGGCGTTTGGCCCAGATCCGCGCTCCTCCAGCGACACCTTCTCATTCTTGCCCAGCTGAGTCAGGTTCGGAGAGCTCACTAACCTCAACCGGTACAGAGTCCTCATGGTCATGTGAAAGAGAGAGAGAGAGAGAGAGAGAGAGTGAGAGAGAGAGTACAGTTTGTCCTGAGCTGAGTCTGACAAAGCCACGAGTAAACATGACTCAGGGTGGGAGTGGGAGGGGGAAGTGAAAGAGGTTAACAGCTGGCCAAGAGTCAAGATCTTCTTTCTTCAGAAATTAATTTCCTTCCTCTTACCTATAACACTATTAGTAGTTTCCTCTCTAAAGATCTTTAAAAAAAAAAAAAAACAACAACCCTGTTATAGATCCAGGTGAGACAAATAACTAGACAAGACTAGAATTATTGGCATCCAAGTTCATTCCATTTTGACTAATAAGGTTTTTTTTCCCCGCAACAGTCAAAAGACAAACATGTAGCCTACAAAATACAATATCATTACAACCAGTACCTAAACTAAATATCCAAAAAAACAAACAAACAAAAAATCTATAAAATATACAACACCACACATTATATATAGTTACATGCAGTTAAAATATTAAAACTCTAGTTAAATTTCTACATGTAAGCTTGATTCAAAATGCCTTTAATTAAAAAAATTAACTATAGTATTAACTATATTAATTATAGTGAAGCATAGTAATTTTAATACTAATCTGTTGAAAAATGAATGACAGTGGTAGGGTGGAAGGGTGCTGGATTTCTGATCCCAAGGTCAGGGGTTGAAGCCCCCCTGTCACCGGGCTGTCACTGCTGTTCCCCCAGTGCAGGTAACTGGGTTATCAAATGCCGGCCATGTCTCTCACTGTCTATAGTGAGAGGCATGTAAAAGAACCATTGCGGATTTCCGTCAGCCCTGCGATGGCCTGGCTAGCTGTCCAGGGTGTTCTCTGTCCTCGCCCAGAGCTGGCTGAGATGGGCGCCAGCCTCCCTGCGACCTTAATTAGGATTAAACGGTTCAGAAAATGAATGGATGAATATTCAGGGGTATAAATGTGTTTCCGCTGGACACACGTAAAATCCCCTTTGTTATCCATTACCATGAGAAAAAACAAAGAACTTTCAACACAAAAGAGATAGATGTCGTATTGACCTGCACAATTCAGGTAATATGTACAAAATACTTACGCAGTTAAAATATCATTACGCTTCATCAGGGTCATAACAACATATTTGTCGTGAAGCGGAAAGGGGCTCATTGATCAGATTTTAAAATAGCACAGTTCAGCTGATTCTTGTGTTTTTTCTAGTCTCAAAATCAAACTGTTAAACACTACTTTCACAACAGTTAGCTGGAGGGAAGCATCGCAAGAACTGAGGTTTATTCTTTGCCACAGATAGAAACACAACATCTCCAGGTTTTTTTTCCGTTAACCAGCTCAATCTCCAAATTTGACACAAACCAAAGGATATAAAGAAGCTCAAATTCTCCAGGGAGAAGTGGGCAAGACTCTTTCAGAAGAAAAAAGTTGGGATGCTTTATATTTGGATATTGTACTGTGGGTGAAGAGATGGTCAAAGTTTTCACAATTTTATGTTGAGGAACATTACCTGAAATTGTTCCACAACTTGCAGTTGCAGTTTTCTTTTTGCAGATTGGTACACCTTTGCCAGGATACTCTATTTAAACCCAATCATATTACTGACCTGTTGCTAATTAACCTAATGTTCCCCCAGCTGATTCTTCTTGGTACCATTTACTTTCCCAGCCTTTTGTTGCTCCCGTCCCAACCTTTTCATATTGTTCATGAAATAGTAAAGTGTCTCACTTTTAACGTAAAAACAGAAATTATTTTATAATTACATAAATGCTGTATTTTCAATGTTTTATTTTAAATAAAATATGGCCTTATGAGATCATTCTGTTTTTATTTACATTTACACTTATTTAAAGTCACAACTTTTTTGGAATTGGGGTTGCATATACAATCTAGTTAGACACAAGATTATAATAAGAGATTCGGTGCTTTTCTCATATAGCTCATCAGGCTCATTAATTAAGCATGGCAATCATTTTTAAATCAATTCTTTATTAAAAAGACAGCACCAATTAAAATTTTTATCTAAATTAAATTAAACATCGGACCTACATGTTTGAGCTCAGAATACTTACTGAATGTGTTATTCTATTTAGATGTTAATACAGTCTACGCTCATGTTCCTGGAATAACACTGGAGCCCTGTACATACAGACAAACACAAGTACAACTCCGTTTGTGGTCTCACTTTTTTTTTTTACTTTTTTTTTTACCAGCATAGTAGTAGTTTCACAAGTGCAGTATTACGTAAGCAGCAAAGGTCAGCAGTGCAACTGTATAATTCTGATAAGTAAATTCTCAGAGCAGAGAGCTCAACATAAAAACACTGAAAAGCAAGTCAACAAAACAGAAAGAGAAAGTGTCCAAACAAGCATTTGCTAAATATGAAACAGATAGGAAAACAAGCTTATAATGGACATCCTTAGGTTAACTTTATATTTAGGTCTTTTGGTAAATTAGTAAATCCAAAATAAAATCCAATCCAATATTTAGCCATTAATGGAGCTGTTTATATTCTATAATGCCCTCTGCTACATGTAATAACAGCAATAAGCAGTCGTTTCAGTTAATGCTGTGGAACATTGTCCAAGACAAGTTAGTTCCTGTGATCAGTAGCAGATATAAATATTCATTATTACCATTCTTCAGCCTCTCTTTTCGCTCTCGAAGCTAAGTATTCATATCACCAAAAATGTCATACAAACTTTGCCTTACAGGAAATCATATCATCAATCTTATGTACTTCTTTGGTAAATAATAAAATATTTGTAATTAATTTATTATTAGCTTATTTATATGGAGTATAAACCATAAAATCTCTCTAAATGACTTGTTGCTATAAAAACTACAAGTTAACGATAACAGAAACTATTATATTCTACATGGGAAAGGCACAATTGATTGGTTCACTATCCAAGCATAACGAATATTATTATCCATTCAAGAGATTTTCTCCTTTCTTATTGGTGGAAAACCATCAAATAATTGCTGATATTGCATTGTTGCCATCGGATAACTGTCTCGACTGACATGCATGATTGACTGTCAAAGCACTGAGGCCCTGAGCTGAACTTCCTTTCATTTTCTTACTATTTTTGCAGTTGTATGTTAAGACATAGAGCTAGAGGTCTACAACAACATAAATACTGAAAAAATTAAAGTTTACAGCTCAGGTCTGCAGTTTTTCAGACAAGGTGCAGCCATTTGCTGTGGGTGTGTCTATTTCTTATGATGTCTATGTTTGCCCTCTCCCCTGTCATCCCAGACAAAATGGCTGTCCACTTTTAAGACCTCCTGAACATCTGAAGCCAATAAATTCTTGTTTGGTGGAAAAAATATATATAATTCTTGAAAATATTCTAGGATCTAGATAAATTGGAAATGGCACTAGCCGTGTCCTCTTGAGACCCCACTGTCCGCATATGAGGACATCATGTTTTCTTTCAACTGCATTGTGTGTATTATCCTTGCACGGTTTTCGTAGGAGGGCCACTGGGTGTTACTCTTTTGGTAAAATTCTTCCTGTTTGAAGATGTTGATCACATTTAATAGTTATCAGGTGGTACAAAAGAGAAGCAGTGCGTAGAAATGACAAGACACACAATGTCAGTGTTTGGGTCTTAGGAGGTTAAAGCATGCTAACCTCATAGAGCTCACTAATGTTAACTAGCTAGATAGCTTCATAGTAACTTGACTGTCTGTCGTATTGTGATGAAAAGGATTAATTAATTTATTTATACTTTAATTCCCTTTATTCACTAACTGCGATTACATACATATTTGTTTTAATTATTAATATTATTTGAGCAAAAATATACAGACAAGAGACGTGTGTCAAAATACATGCAGCTAAAAAGACTACTGCATCAGCTATCCTCTTCCTCTTTGCTCTCTCAAAAAGGTGGCTTTCCCTCTTCCAAGTACCCAGCTCCACATAGTGTCAAGGCTAATTATCACATATCCCACACTGTCTAATTATATATTTTGTATGAATATTTTAAAAATATGTTGAATTAGTAATAAAACAATCATAGAATTTTTGATAACATTCGATATGGAGAAACCTCCTTGGTGGACAACACTGCCTTGATCAAATAATTCTCCATATCGTACGTTATCTCATTTAATAATTGTTTATTGTCCGCCTCCAAAACTAGAGATATTTCTTGAATCAAAGCAGCGGACAAAAACCCAGCACTTGCCATGTTCACTAATACTGAACTCCAAGAACTTCAATAAAATGCCATCCCAAAAAACACAAAGAAAGTTCTGCAATGTGGCCTTGGTATTTTTCAAAGTAAAAAAGCATTTTTTAAAACTATTTTAAAATGACTGCGTTAAAAAAAAAAAAAAGCCATAATAGAGGGCACATGATCATTGTCATGCTTTAGAAAATAACTAAACCCTAAAAAAACATGTAGTACTAAAACATGGTTTATATACAAGTATGCTAATATATACAGTTTATACTACTTGATGTTTTGCCTCAGTGACAATTCATGAATATCCACCTTGACCTGGCTTGTTTGATTTTAAGCAGGATTATGCAAAAAGTAATGTGTGGATTTTCATAAAATTTCTACCAGAATTAGGGCTTTGGCCAAGGAAGACTAATACATTTTGGAGGTGATCCGGGTCAAATTCTGAATACAGGAATTTTTAAATGATTCCTAAACATTGTGAGATTGGATGGATTTGACATTTGCACTCTCCAAGTACTCCTGTTATTTATGGAACCTAATGTTAAACCTTTAGCCACTCAGAAGCACATTTAGCCTGGGTTTATATAAAAAATCATAGACTGACAGTGAGATGCATAAATAGAGTTAGCCCAGTATAAATGGAACTGTTTAGGAGGTGGGAGCTTTGAGTTTAAAATAAAAATCTGGGATTTTGGCTCCCGACATGCATTCTCATGTGCCTGTGTGTTCATTAAACCCAGAGACACCGCTGTGCAAGCAGAACAAAGTGTGAATTATAAATGAGTCACATTTAAAAGCTCAAGGTTAAACATTTCACGGATGAATCTGTGTCTCTGTTCTCATGCTACACTGTCTAGTCTGTGCATTTGTAATGATGTCAAGCAGTACTAAACTACGGGGACAATACAGGAATTATCGGTTTATGGTTATTACATTAGACTATCGATTGATGATCATTCGATTCTAGCAATCCCTCTCAAAACAGAATGACAGACTGATAACCAAACGTGGAGAAACAGTATAATGAACTGCTGCTTCATTTATTTTTATTACACCAATGTGTAATTACACTTTACTTCTTTTCAAATTATATATGATCATCGTTCCTAGCTGTGCTGAGAGACTAATTATGAGCTTACTTTCTGATAGGGTGTGTACTGGAGTCCATGTGCAGGCAGTGTGGTAGAGATGCCAGGGCCGAGAAGCTAAATGAGCCTGTTTTAAGGTTGCCTGGTCTGGTGTGTGTCCCACTCAAGTCTTCCAGCATCTTTAGTCAATCAATGTAGAGAGACATTCCACCACTCATTCAGAATACAGCTCCTGCGAACACACAATGACAACATGTTTGGTTTAAGTGTGCAGCTGTGTAAAAACTGGAAAATACTTTTTTTTTTTCACTCAAGGTGAGGTGGCTATCACCGAATAGTCCTGAATTTTTCACTGGTAGTCACTGATCTCGAGGTGAATGATGCTAAATGTTACTACATACTACACCAGAAAATAAAAAAAATATATTAAAAGTACATCCAGTACAGTGCACAAGCCTTGAATCATGTTCATTCCAACGATTCCATAATAGAGCAAGTATGCTAGTATATATGCTTTGCACATCACCAAAAGCATCCTCTGTCTTTTATGGAAATCCAAAAACCCACATATATCACATGGTTTAATTCTGTAAGTGGTGGGGGCAACAAGTTTCAGAAACTGAAATTACACCTTCCTTCCTTTTTTAGCACCTTGCTCTGCTCCATACACTTTTGCATAACAAAAAGCTACAGAAGTGCAAAATCCTGTTCCAGCACAAATTAAATACTGAAAGTACCTCACACTGAAAAGTACTGGATGGCAAAACCAACATTGTGTGTGTGTGTCTGTGTGTGTGTGTGTGTGTGTGTTAAACTAAGGCTGATTATTAACAAATTAATATTAATATAATAATAATTTATTATTATTATTGGATTAATTATTAACTGATGTGCTATAAAACTGTAGCATGTTTCAAGGTCCAGCCATCTCTTATATTGTGCACTAGGAAGTGTCACTGTAAGGAAAACAAACAATCCAGGGACCTGATGTAGTACAAAATGTTTTAATTATCCTCAAATGATTGAAAGGAGACTCTAATAGATTGTAAAGTACCCAAAGTGTGTGAAATATCTGTGCGCAGATTTACTTCATTAATCACCCTAGATTATTACGAATTACAAAAACAACAATCGGTGACACTGGGGAGGTAACCTTCAGTACCTTTTAGTTTTGTATTTTATATATATACAGTGAGAGTAAAAAGTATTTGATCCCTTGCGGATTTTGTTGGTTTGCCCACTAATAAAGACATGAT
>JAQMYF010000024.1:33352002-33373857 GCA_030014195.1 Neosilurus mollespiculum | reverse complement strand
ATAACCCAGTTAGCTGCACTGGGGGGACAGCAGTGACAACTCGGTGATAGTGGGGCTTGAACCCCCGACCTTCGGATGAGGTGAAACAGTCTTTCTTTTAATTTGTTACTTGTACAAATAATCTAGAAAATACAAAGAACATGATTTAAAAAAAAAGGATTATACAATGGGTTTAAAACAAGTGTGGCTGAGAAATACCTCTTTTAAAAGTGGCTTCTGGTCCGGAATGGTTGTTTCTTTTTATATGGACATCTTGTTAGTTAGGGAGCTTGATGGCTCGGTGGTTAGAACTGTTAATAATTGTTTTTGGGTTTTTTTTGCTATACCATATTTATCCCACAAGGGTAATTATTGCCTCTGCATTTAACCTATCCAATGTAAGAACACACACGTGTAAACAGTGAGCACACAAACACTTGGAGCAGTGAGCTGCCACACACTGGGCTGCTCGGAGAGCAGTTGGCGGTTAGGTGTGTTGCTCAAGGGCAAGGAGAAAGGGAAGGTGCAGCTCAGTCCCTCACCGCAACACATTGTTCCTGCTTTGGGCTTTGGGCCTATGGTCCAAATCCTCTTCTCTAACCATTAGGCCATGGCTGCCCCAAATTTTTTTGTGGACTTTATATGTACTTGCGTGTATTTTCTCTGGGTGTTAAAGTTTCCTCCCACAGTCCAAAGACGTACACATTAGGCAAATTGGCTATTCTAGGTGTGAATGTGAGTGTGAATAGTCTGTGGAGTCCCTGAAATGGACTGCTGAGCTGCTCAGGGTTAAAACTGTCTTTCGCACAGATACAGATGGGATTGGCTCCAGTTTACTCGTGACCCTAAACAGGATAAGCGGTACGGATAATGAATGAATGGCTCAAGTTTATAACAAGTTTATAACAAGTGTGTTGTGTAGCTGAGAAAGCCACTTTGGAAAACAGGTTTCTGGTCCTGAATGCTTGTTTTTTGGGGTAAGATGGGTATCCTGATAGTCAGGGGGAACAGAGACCTAGTGGCTGGCACTGTCACATTTCAGCAAGAAGGTTCAGGGTTCGAATTTTAGGAAAGGGATTTTCTGTATATTGTATGTACTTGCGTGGGTTTCCTCCAAGTACTCTAGTTTTCTCCTACAGTCCAAAGACATTCACTTTAGGTCAAATAGTTGCTCTAAATCAGCCACAGGAGTGAATGTGTGTGTTGTTGGGGTTTTTTTTTTCCGTGTTAGCCCAGCAATAGATTGATGACCTGTTTAGGGTCTGTCACGCCTCTCACTTGAAGTCAGCGTTGATGGGAGTGCAGGGGGATTCTAGCTTCCAAACACCCACATCATGGCTAGGTGAAGCTTTGTTGTGTTTTATTCGTTTTTCACACTTGCTGCACCTATATTTGATTGGCAGCATCTGGAACAATCCAGAGTTCACATCTGTCTCATCTGCAAACTATGAGAATATAATAGAGCAAAAGTGGGCTAAGTCCATTTTTGTGAATTTTCAGGAGAGCGCTTTAAAATTTTAAGGCTATAAAAAATCGGTATGATTTATATTTCAATGCCTTCAGTCTCACTGAATACTTATCCTAGATACTTTTTTCAGCCTAAAAACTGGGAATTTTGTGCATTTTGCCAAAAGTTGTGATTTTGGACTGAGACTTAGAAAAACTGCAACAAAACTGGGTTGAAATTGAATTTTTCAGTGCAACAGTGGTCTAAGTCCAAATTTCCAGGAAATGTAGCAATATTCCAAAAAATAATGAATGACTTTCAGTTATATACTGTCGTGGCGGACACATGGATTTAAAATTAAGAGCAGTTTTATTCAATCAAAGTAGACAAAACAGCAAATTGTTTAGCAGTTCAAAAAAGTTCAGGAACAAATTATTCAGTCGGAGTGAAAATAATAGCAGTTCAGCGCAGCAGGTGTGATCTCCAAATGAGCATTCGAAGACACCAAAATCCGCTCAAGGCCAGGTACATATACAGTCAGTTTGCTAGTGTTAAGCGTTCGCCACCATTATTTCTTGACTTTTCAGAGAAGACAGCGGAGATATTATTTACAGCAGGTGTTGTTTATATCATGTGGTGGCAGACCTTGGGCTTTGGAGCTTTTCCTCTGTGCTCACTTATCTGAGGCTTTTGCGAAGGGTCTATGCCCATTATTACACATAAATCATCATTTAACAGATCAACTACAATTTAATACACTTTTACAAATCATAATACAACACTACGTTATTACAAGTTTATCAATCACAATCATAATTCAAGAATCATGTGTCCTGCTTTCACAATACTAACAAGTCCTAGCTAAAGTAATATTTACTTTCTGAGTCCTCTATTAACTGAAGAACCTCTTTTTCAGGTATGTTTTTCCTAGACATGGAGGCTTCTCACATGAGTGTGGATTTTGAACTTGGCCCACTGTTGCACTAGTAAATTATGTCAAATTTGTGCATTATGTCAAAATTGGAACTCTACCTCTATTAAGACCAGTATTCATCTGACAGATTTAACTTTTCTTTTTTTTTTTAATACAAAAAAAAATAAAAAATGGATTTAACCCACTGTTGCTCTAAGGATCTTATATAAAAGTCAAACAAACAGATATAAGATTAGTAATATGAAAATTGATTGATAGGCTAGTAATAGACAGAGAGTGAGTGATAGTTAGGATGGATTTACTTACTTACTCACTCACTCATTTGCCAAACCACTTAAATCCTGTTAGGGTCACAGAAGGTTGAAAGCTGGAACTCAGCTGACATCGGATGAAGGTGGGGTGCATTGTAACACATGTCATCAGACCATCACAGGACCAGTACACTCACACCTAGCCAAGGTGGAGACCAGAGTACCTGGAGGAAACCCACACAAAACGAGGAGAAAATGCAAACTACACACAGAAATGCCCTTGTCAAACCTGGGACCCAAACCCAGGACATTTGATGTGTGAGGCAGATGTGCTACCATGCCACCCGGGATAGATATAGCGCCATAGTAATATACACAGCGTGATAGCAAGAGATGCACAACATAGGTGATAATATAGCAAATTGAACAGTTGTAAAGAGATTAAGATGGAGAATCCACAAAACAACAATCCTGATTTCTGATGTAAATAAAGTGAGGTATATGATCAGTGCCTACTGCAACAATTCATCCTCACCATATGAGGATGAATCATGTTGTTTTAGAGGGCGTACAAGGAGTTAACGTTCCTACTGTGCTCAGTTCTGTTGCTAGGCTTTAAACACAACATTGTTTAAAAGACAAAGGATTAATAATCGTAGGTTTGGAAATCCCCTCAAACCCCAGGAAGCCAAGAAGATCTTGACACTTGAGTGTGTTCTTTGACGTGCTCAGCCGCCTTATCAGCACCTCATGGTGAGTAATTTCAGTCTTCATTTCACTGTGATGATGTCATCTAAAGAATCGTATTGGTAATGCCTCCTCATCATCATAAGCAGAAGCAGCAGACAGACAGTTACAATAGTTTGTGGGAACACCCTGAACAGCTCGCCAGAGCTTCACAGGTCCAATACTCACACAAAGACATTCACACTCGCATTACATAATTTGTATGTCTTGGACTGTGGTACCTAGAGGAAACCCACAAAAGCACAGGGAGAACATGCAAACTCCACACAGAACCGCCCTCATCAGGCCCGGGACTCGAACCCAGGACCTTCTTGCTGTAAAGTCGACATGCTAACCAGTATAACCACTGTGTTCCGTAATTTTCCCTTATTTAGGGTAAAGTTTGAATTTTTTTTTCCTGAACTGTTGCAATTATATATTTTACTTAGCTGTTATTACTTGCATTGAGTAAATACATCTGCAGAAATATTTTTTGTGTATGTCTTCAAGCAACAAAATGTGCCGAACAACTAAATGTGAGTATGTTGAAGGGGAGTGATTCTTTTCTCTACCAGAGAGTTAAAGAGACTCTGCATTACACACCTCTGCAGCTGCTCACGCATGCAATCGGAGCTCAACAGAGTTTTAAAAATGTAAGAAATAAACCATATAAATCTTGTGTTAGTGTGCTTTTTTTTTTTTGCTTATGTTCCCATGTGGTATATATTAAAAGAATGATGCGCCTCAGGCTCGGTAGATGCTGTTGACGTTCTTCTCAGGGAATATTCAGCGACATCCACCTGGTCTTTGACACATAATTGTTCATTATCCTGGGATAGTGAACCAATCAGATTGCACAGTTCCTGTGTAGTATATACTAAATAAATGTATATGAGTGGAAAACGTTGTATCGTTGAGTTCTATGATTGGATAAGATTCAAAGTAACTTAAAGTTCACTTGGACCCCAGTGTGGTGTCCTTGCATTTCGAACAGCACAATTTTATCCAGTTCTCATTTAATCCAACCATTAGGGTCCCCAACACTGGGCAAAGGTGGGGTACACCCTGAGCATCTCACCAGAGCCTTGCAGAGTTTCTCACACACACACACACACACACACACACACACTGACAACAACTTACACTCACACCTAGAGTCAATTTGAAACAGCCAACCATCCTAACGTGCATGACTGAGCCTGGGACTCAAACCCAGAACATTCTTGCTATGACAGACTGTTCACTATGCCACCGTGCCGCCTTGTCGAGTACTCTTTACTTTTTATCCATCCCTTGAACAGAGAAAAGATAGTACTCTTTCTGTGGCATGGAACGCAGGCAGTGCACTTTTAAGGAAGTTAAGAGGTATTTGGGGGCCAGCCAATTAAGGGCCGCCCACCCTGTGACGTCTAACACACTGATAGGCTCACTTACCATCAATGGCAGCTCAACGTTTATTCAACCCGGGAAGTCAAAATTATTTAAAAATTTTATAAAAAAAAAAAAAATAAAAAAATTCTGCTGCATGCACGAATATATGTAAGATAAAGATTTGATATCAATAGAAACACCGGTACCGACGTTATGATGATTCCAGGAGCTGCATTACGACTTTGTTAGCAGGAAGTGCTAATTAGCATGGAAGCTAACTAACTGTAACCAGCTGTTACTGTTCAGTGAATGTGGCTTGCTAACATGAGTGTGTTTATAAACCATAAGTATTAGCTGAAAGTATTATAAAACATATCATAATTCAGGACGATAATAAACCACAGCTACACATGGAGCACTGTAATGATAGAGGAGACAGAAAGCACTCAGCCAGCATGTGTTTTGGGCAGGTATGTACATGTCTTGAAACAATGAAGCAGCAAACATGCATAAATGACTCAATAAATACCCTGGACCATGGCAGAGATTTAGCTTTTTGGTGCGTAGTTTCTCATCACATAGCTACTGTTTTGTAGAGATCTCTCTCGCTCTCTCTCTCTCTCTCTCTCTCTCTCTGTGTGTGTGTGTGTGTGTGTGTGTGTGTGTGTGTGTGTTTGTGTGTGTGAGATTTCACTCCCAGAAGTTTAGAAGTGTACATGCACTCCTCCTCCTCATGGACATGAATGTCATGTCAATATTGAGCTCTCAGTGATTTCTGTGGAATTTTCTGGGACAGAACGATTAGACAGCTTATATTTTTAACTCACATATATTCAAATAAATATAAATAAAAAATTGTGCACTTTTTAACTCTTTTGTCCTGTTCGTTAAGGTCTGACATGCAGAATGTTCTGGGGCCTCCACATCCCCCAGACGTCTAGACAGATAAAATATATATTTAAAAAAAGAATCTTCTATACATTGTTTTTGTTTTGTTCTTATAGTAAGTATCTTAAATTGCCTGAATGAATTGAAAAGAACCCCCTAATTCTTTTTTTTTTTTAAATCCCATATGAACAATGTCTGCTGCGGCCGTTGATTCGTTCATTCATTCATTTTCTGAACCGCTTAATCCTAATCAGGGTCGCGGGGAGGCTGGCACCCATCTCAGCCGACTCTGGGTGAGGGCAGGGTACACCCTAGACAGCTCGCCAGGCCATCGCAGGGCCAACACTCACATAACCATTCACACTCCCACTCACACCTTGGGGAGATTTGGAACAGCCAAGTAGCCTATTGTACATGTTTGGGACTGTGGGAGAAAACCGGAGTACCCGGAGGAAACCCACGCAAGCACGGGGAGAACATGCAAACTCCACGCAGAAAGGCCCCGAGCCCAGGAATCGAACCCAGGCCTTTTTACTGTGATGTGGACATGTTAACCACTACGCCACCGTGTGCGGCCATACAGAAATTTAAATTTATAGAAAAATGTGCAAATCACGATTTTGTTTTCTTTACCTAAGATCAAATAACTTAATATTTGGTGTGTCAGAAGAGAAACTTTTCAATGTGGTACTGCAAAGAGTCATTACTGAGAATAAAAACTATAATTACAAGGAGAAAATCAGCAAAACTGGTCAAAATTAATCCAGAATACCACTGATATAGTCAAAATGTGTGAAAGAGAGACACAAGATACCATTATATAAACATTTATGTTAATCAGTTGTTTCCACTGATTTAGGAAAAGTCATAAAATATTAAGTGTGAAAAAAAATTCTGCATGTTTTTACACACTTTAAAGATTGATTGGTGTCAGATTGACCCCAAAAAGTACAGAAGGGTTAAATACATTTTAGGTTTTATGGTTGTGGAAGGTCCAAAGTCTGTTAAGGAAATGCTGCATGTGAGGCAGGAACACACCCTGAATGAGATACCAGTCTATCACAGGCTATAACACACAAAGACACACTTTAACTTGTAGTTTATTGTTTTGCAGGGACACTTATTGGCATAATGCATTCACTCACTTATCTTAATCCCTAATCTAAACATAATCCTAACCTGAACACTAAAACCAAGTCAGAATCTTCAAACAGCCCTTTGAAGAAGCGTGGATCAGCCAAAATATAGCTCACCATGTAACAAGTTGTAGCATGCGCGCACACACGCGCGCACCCAGCCACCTTGGGTAATCTAGGAAACCAACAGACATTAAACCAGTCCCCAGACAGGACCTGTTAAATGTCTGCGTGAACCATTGTACCATTCCCAAGCATTAGAATATTCAATAAAGAACTGTTTGGTGTAAGTTAAAAGCAGAAATGCTAATGATTATAATGTTTCAGTACCACTACACTGCTGAGGAGTACCAGGCCATTCAGGATGCTCTTCGACGCATGCTCGGACCTGAGTACATTAGTACTCGACAGGCAGGAGGAGGACAAAAGGCAAGGAGACTTTCCCATATTGCTTGTACAGCGTTATTAATTTATAGTTTGCTAGTGTATGAGGTTTTTTCTTTAAATTTTGTAGCTATAAATACAACATGTGTATAATATGTAGACATTTCCTGTCTGTTTGCAGGTGTGTTACATTGAGGGCCACAAGGTCATTAGTCTGGCTAATGAGCTGTTTGGGTACAATGGCTGGTCTCACTCAATTTCCCAACAAAATGTTGGTAAGGATGATGCAGTCTAATAATTACTATGTGAATTTGCTTAAGTGTGTTGCTTTCATTGGTGGACATTGGATGTGATTTTTACATTTCAGATTAGAGTAAAAAATATCGGATCCAAATAGAACTTTGCATATAATAAACTCTTCAGCAACACTGAAAATTTTGTATTGTTTCTAGACCTCAAACCCAGACAAACAAGTCACATATATACAGAATAGGTGAGAACTACAGTAGGATCTGTACTCTGAGCACCCCTTACCTCCCCCCAAACACGCACCACTGTCTAGTTGAAAGGCTTCTCAAGAGTGTGGAGAGTATTATAACGGAAAAAGAGGGACTGAATGTGGGAACTGATGTACAGCAAGCACATATAGGTGTGATCGGTCAGTGTCTACAAACTTTTGGTTTTACACTGTATATTATACAAAAACACAGCACTGATTATTCACGATATCTCAAATAATCCTGTTCAGCTCAAATGAAAATTGTGGCTAGTGAAATATTCTGGGTGAATGGGAGACTATTAAACATTTTTAAGCTTGTGCCTAGATTATTATTATTATTATTATTATTATTATTATTATTATTATTATAATTATAAATATTATAATTAATAATAATAATCATAAAAGAAAAATGCCATATGTGCAGTTGGTCCTGAATTTCTCCTTATACACTGTTCATTGTTCATACTGTGCAGACTTCGTGGATCTGATTAATGGGAAATTTTACGTTGGAGTCAGTGCTTTTGTGAAAGTTCAGTTAAAGGTAAGAAAGCAGTCTAATCAAATGGTGTAGGTAATTAATTGTGCATAGTACAACCATGGAAAAAACTTAAGGGGATCCCCATTATTTAAATTTTTTTTTCACGACTGTATACACAAGGAGCATCTTAATGTATTCACAAAAGGAGCCGCATGGCTGAAATCAAGTGTAGCAGAGCCTGAGCTACACCTGTTTCTATGCTTTCATCAGTTTAATGCTCTTTAATAAATGAGGAGCGTTTGTTTGTCACAGGATGGCTCATTCCATGAAGATGTGGGCTATGGAGTAAGTGAGGGTCTCAAATCCAAAGCGCTGTCCCTGGAGAAGGCGAGAAAAGAAGCTGTTACAGATGGACTGAAACGCGCACTGAAGTAATCACATGATTTCTGGTTTAAAGAAAACCTTCAGTATTTTTCAACTTCATGTCTCCCTGTTGCATCTGAAGTGTGTGCGTGATTACTGCAGATCAGAATATCTACCTGATGACCTGTACTGAGAAAAGAGAGGACACAAGTACTCCAACCTCACTTATAATGCAAGTCCAACAGGATCAGTTGGGGCATCAGTAGATATTAATACAAACTGTTTTTCTAGAACACAACCATGAATTCTTTAATATATTTATTAATTGAGCTCTAAATCTCTCGAAGGGAAAATTTGTGGTTGTTGTTTACACAAATATAAAAACATGCAAATTCTTTTTGTTTACATATGATCATGCATTTTAACGTTCTGTTTTAACCATGGTTTGTGTATTTGTTTATAGCAAGCTTACACCCAAAGTTATGTGCGTATTTATCCGAAAGGTCCGCGACTATCAATCCAGAGATCGCAAGTTCGAATCCAGGTTGATGCCACAGCCATCCATGAACCAATGCCATGGGAGCTAATTGGCCGAGCTCTCACGAGAGGGAGGGATGGCATACACTACTTCCCTGTCACTCACAGCGATCACCAGCCAATCATGGGCGTCTGTGAGCTCATTTATACTAGGGTGCGGATAGCGCTTTCCCTCCATGTGTGTTAGGCCACCCCCATATATGCATGCGCAGCAGTTCAAAAAGAGGCAGGTGGTAGTATCGCATGTCACAGAGGGAGCATGTGCATGCTTACACCCCTCTCTGGTTGGTGGAGGTCGTGTGATAGGGAAGGTAAAATTTGAAGGGTGGGAATTGGATACGATGGAATTAGGGGAGAAAATTGGGGGGGGGGGTATTTTTATCATTTTGTTTCATATGGGGTTGCTGGCCTTGGTGGAGGTTTGTGCTCTAGTTTTATTTTATTTAATTTTTTTTATGCAAGTAAAAAAAATGCTCACTACTTTCAGACTTGATCTACAAAAACAAGTGGTTGAACCTTTTAAGTCTTAGATCACAAATGCAACAGGTCAAGAGGACGTGGAGTGTAGTAAAAAATGTGTGTATATGTATGAAGTTGTCTTTGATTATTATTGAAATATATTGTAATGAAATGCTTTACACTTTTCATGTAGATCCTTTGGAAATGCTCTTGGAAACTGCATTCTTAACAAGGAATATCTGATAGCAGTCAACAAGATTCCCAAGCAGGTCAGTAGGTTTAAACCTAATTTAATTTCAGTGATTCTCTTATGAACTTTATTGTTTCATTTAGAAATGCGTAAGGCACAATTTGCCTGGTAACTCTTAAACAGGATGTTTCCTCCCCCACCTGATCTCTATCATTCTACTGATCACAGGTTGCTAAGTAGGCAAGGTTTGAATTGTTAACTATATTGAAACAAATGCAAAAATAGAAAATGGTAGTATTACCAAAGAGAACATACATGTATATTCCCTACAGATTTACTACAGGATGACCCAAAAAACCTCCCATATTTTAAAGGTAAATTTTAAAAAGGTTAAAGACAATCTAATAATTATTTTCACACAGAAACTTCATTTAATACAGATTTTGTTCATCATTATTTGCACACCAGAAACAGTGAGGTAGGCGAGGCGGTGCTAAGGTCTGTTGGTAGCCCAAGCCTAACTTGAGCTTGAAGAACTGGATATGTGGTTTCAGTAAAATGGAGCTACAGCACACACAGCTCGAAGATGATTGGAAGTGCTGAGGGAAATGTGAGCCAGCCCGTTTCACTCAGCATGACTCGTTGAGCCATGACAGCCTTCAGAAATCGACTCTTAATCGTGTAGACACAAAGACGGCTACCATTTGGAGGATTTCTTTGTCTTTAGGAGGACTCTTTTAATTTCCTTTTTTTAATTTACTTTTGAAGTGTGGGAGGTTCTGATGGGTCAGCCTGTATCATTATTATTATTGTTGTAATTATTATGTTATTATTATTAATATTTTTATTATTATTACAAAATTTTCCTACAGAAATGAATTGGAAAACGTCATGGAATGATTGGACAAAAAAACACCCTTTTTTGGAGCACTGTCACGTCGCCATACTTTATCATAGAAACACAGTTCAAACCTCTTTCGAGTAATCGAAGACTCTTCCACTATGCACTGGGGTCTCAATCACTCTGTCAGGGTTTATTTTATTATAATAATTGTCTCGCTGTGCATTATTCTGTATATTACACAGCAACTTTCTAGATGAATGGATCATTTGTTTTGAAAAAATTGATTTAAAAATGATTTTATTGATTTTAGAATGTTTTTATTGCTTCTGCTAATGATACTCTTTATAACCGTAATCTATTGTACCCGACAATGTTGTTATTAATAAACACCAGACTACTGAATTATGTGACCAATCAGAACTGAGTATTCAAATGAGCTGTGTAATAAAACTTCTAAAAATATCTGTCCCAGGTCTAGCTGTTAAGTCTAACCTTAACCTTAGCTTGTAATGAACGTCCGTAGCAAGGATGGCTAAGCTACATCCTGCAGCAGGTTTATTTTAACTGCCCGTTAGTTTAAAATAACTATTTGTCCTTTCCTACCAATTATGATTTTAGTCTTCATATGATTACTTATCCTTGCACTTGATGCCACACAAATGCAAAATGGCAGAGAAATTTCTCCCAAATACAATATGGCAATCATATTATTTGTTTGTGTTGCATAGCAACAAGCCAGTTCTAGTGCAATCATTTTGTGTCAAAAGAAATTTCCCATACTGACTGAGATTATCTACTTGAAATGTTTCTTTCTTTGAGATAATGTAGTTGCTTTGCTTTTCCCTTCCTGTTATATAAATGAATAATATACTGTTCGAGACCGGGCATCCCAGCTTGTCTGTTCTTGCAAATAACATTCCAGCCGTGCAGGAGTATGACCATGTCACATGCTGACGTATTCCCTGTCATGTTCTGTTGCCTATTACTAACCTGTACTCCAGTTATCTTCTACTCACAGAATGAAATGAGAGTCATGTATAAAACCTGGAAGTAGCAATGCAGTTACTAATTAATTTTCTACTCTTGCAGCCCACTTTACCTTTAGACCCGCAAAAAACGAAGCGTTATGATACTGAGCTGGAGGTGGAGAAGGCTCGCTACAACAGCCTGCCCCATACTGACTCCAGGGCTTTCAGTAATCCAGCTGAAGCAGTACTGAACTCTAAGTCAGTACAGACTGGAATCCAGCCACTCCCTGCGGTGCCACAGAGCCCTGTGAGCTCCAGGAACCCAGTCCAAAATATGACATCACATTCAGTCAACACTTCTGCTCAACAGGGCTGTGAAAACAGGTCAACTAACATGTCCAGGTAACGTTATCTTCAGCTGGACTTATTGAAGGAGGTGAAAAGCATGATATGGAGATCAAGAGGGTTTTGTCACACATTCTCAATATCATACTTAATTTTTTATTTGGAATATTTTTAATTATTAACTGAAAATATTTTTATAATCATTCAACTTATCTGATGTCAATGAAAAAAATACCAAGAATTAGCTGGTTGAATTTACACAAATCAGAAAGAGAAAATATTTTGAATGAATAATAATAAACATAATTACTGGTTCAAGAGATTTTCTCATTTCTAATTGGTGGACCGCCATCAAATAATTCTTGGTATTACATCATTGTCATCAGATAACCAAATTTCTTTATTTACCTCGGATAAACTGAATGTATATTTCACGATTGGCATGCACAGCATAGTAACATGACTGTCTGAAAATATGTTGAACGAATAAAAAACATTATAGAATTATGCTTACGTATGTTATGGAGAATTATTCCGTTTTGGAGGATGTTATTCCTCTGATCTGAATAACACCTCGATCTGATAACCCCTCGACTGAATGAATCTCTATATCATACTTTACTTTATACAGTAATTGCTTTTTATCTTCCTTACAAACTCGGAATGATACTTCAATCAAAACAGTGAACAAACACAGTTTGCCTCAGCCACTGATTCTGAAATCCTTGAAATTCAACAAAAATATAAAGAAAGCGTCAAAATATGGCCTTCATGTTTTTCAAGATTAAACAAAAAGAAAACTTGGAGCATGTGAGATCATTGCCACACTCTAAAAATTTAAAAGAAACCGTAAAAATCTGGATTTTAAGTGGTGTATACTAAATGTCCACCTCAGGCTGGGTGGATATCACTTCGTAGTCCCCTTGACATTCCATCTCTGGGACTATCCAGTAATATCCACCTCGTCTTTAATCAATTAAAAAAACATCATGGCTTTCCATTATTTATAATCATTATCTTCCTTGAACTTGACCCCCAAATGTGTTTTGTTCCTTACATAGTGAAAATAATGGGAAAATAATTAAATATTAATTTAAATAGTTAAACATGGAGAACTTTAGAGATATAGTTACTGCATTTGATTCACATACATTAAAGATCATCCTAAATTACTCCAATAAACTCCTGAAATAATAAATGTTCTCCCATACTTGCATGGGTTTCATCCAGGTACGCTGGTTTCCTCCCACTGTCCAGAGACATGCAGATTAGGCTGAATGAGAAATAGGCAGATTAGGCTGAATGTTCCAAATTGCCTCTAGGTGTCAGTGTGAATGTGAATGTTTTCAAAATGGTTTATGATACCCTGCAATGGACTGGTGATCTGTTCATGGTGTACCCCGTCTTCACCCAGAGTCGACCGAAATAGGCACTGGCCTCTTTACGACCCTAGTAGGATAAAACGGTTCAGCAAATGGATGAATGAATGATGTATTATTGTAATACTTGATACTATTTTAATGAATTGCCACGTTCAAATCACACACACACACAACATCTTATTGAAGCAATGCCACAATGAACTGTTAGTTTAAACCATACTGGTAATGCAGCTGCTCCTGTTGTTTGTAAAATCCAACATGCTGACACACTCTTTCTGTCTCTGTGGTCAGATCATCAACGGACATGACCGATTTGTCCTGCTTTGACCCTGCGCTGGACTCCAAGCAGCAGAGGAAGCTGAGGCAGCAGCAGCTGCAGCAGAAGTTCAGACAGGAGATGGAGGCCAAGAAGATGCAGCAGGGGAAAGTACAACCAAACACTGAACCCACAGGTACTGCAACATGATCCAGCTTTTATATATATATATATATATATATATAAGCAGAGAGAATATGTGATTTTTACAATTTTTATTATTATTTAGTTTTTATAGAAGTATGAGGAAGGGCAGGGAGTTATGGGTAATTTAACTGACGATTCAATAGGTCGTTTCCACTCCATAAATTATTGGAACAGCATTTTATATCTCATCAGCTGAGTTCAGTACTGAAGGTTCTGGTCTGTATAATGTTTGGTACTTCCTGAGGAAATATGAGAGGTGGGGCTTATAGCATTCCTTATTATTACATAACAAGTCACATGCAACAAAGTGAAAAGAAAAAAACCTGCAGTCTGCTTTTGCTGGGAATTTTCCTCAAGCCATTTCTAGACAAATGTGGATTTATTGCTTTGGGGGAAAATGCATTATTCAAAGCGCTATATAAATCAAATTGAGTTGAATTAAATTCTGCCAAAACGAAGGAACCGATTTTTTAGTTTTCTGATTGTATATTGGATGCCAAGTTTTAGTGCGTTGATAACATTTGCAGCTTATGTGTTTGATAAAGAATAATGCAATCTGTGTCATCTCTTCGTTGTTTGAGGTTTTTTCTCCGCACGACATTTGTCGATGTACATGTACCTGTAGATGCTTGTTAAACACATTGCAGATCATACAGAGGAACGTGCATTAATCCAAACCCTGATGCAGGTCAGGAGGAAAGAAACACAGCTAGAAGACGTACTCTGCTTGATCCATTCTGCCACGTGAAATCACGTCAGGCCTGGCACTGTGTGACTTGGACACTCAATGTATAGTTCAGCCATGAGCACAGCCTATAAAGCAACAGGAAGTAATAGTAACTAGGGCTGGGTTAAAAGTTGATTAATCATGTTACATTTATGGGGTTTAAATGCTTGCTATAACTTGCATGATTATCCTAAATATAGGTTCTGACAGCATTATTTAGTGTTTTACCTCCATGATATTTTCAGATTTTTTTTAAACACATTTATTAGGACTAACTTAAAATCTGGAGTAGCTTGGACTTTGACATGGTACAATAACTGCACTTCATCATTTAACCACCAGGTGGCACTAATGTGCACTGTTTAAAAGCTTTTAGTAATAGAATAAATTTCCAATAGTTTTAAAATGCTTGATCTTGCCCACACTTCTGTCAGCTTTAATTTTTATTTATGTATTATTTTTGGGCCAGTTGCGAATGTGAAGTGGAAAATTGTTTATAGCAGATATCTTAAGCAAAATTATCTCCTCAGGTCAGGTTTTGGGTCCCATTAACCACATCACACATTCTGGACATAATACACTGGTCAAGGAAGAATATATGACTGGTAAGCGTTTGTCATGTGAAGAGTTCAGCTTCATGTTTATTCAGTGTCATGCCTGTCTATACAGAAGTGAGAACTATAGTGTCAGGTGGTTTCTATAACACTGGCCAAACATTTTGACTGCAGATGACCCAGAGCTGTGGGACTTTACTCTGGATGGCATTGATGTACTCGATGATCCAGGGAAAGAATCATCAGCGCCGCCACGTCCTAATACACCTAATGAACACATGATGGTAACGCGCAGTAAAACTCCTCAGAGATCCTCTTCACTGAGGCCCCCACTTCACCCACAAGACCATCAAGGCCAAGGGAATGCCATGAACTATCGACATAGTAATCCAGCCGCTCAGAATACAGCGAGAGGAACAGGTAAGACTAAGCCAGACAATGACCTTAGAAAGTGTAATTAAGTTAGTACCTTGAATAAGACAGAATTTTATTAATGAAATGTAATATCTATTTTATGTTCTTAGATTCTGAATTCCTAAATCCTACAGGTCAGCCGAGCCCATACCGACAAGGACAGTACATCAAGAAAAGGAAGCTTGAGCCTTGAAAATATTTTAGAACTTCTCAATTTTTATTTATTGCATATTGGGGGTTTTTTTTGTACAGAATTGTTGTGAAAGGGTTAATAAATATTAAACATTTTTTCAGAAGGTTATTAGCCATTGAAAGCTCACGTTAAATAAAATACTGGTGAAGGCCTGTATTATTCTCAGTTATTTAAATGGTTTGCAAAGAAAATACGGCTAATGTGGCTAAAATATTTTCTTGTTATACACTACCAATTAATATTTCCATGCCATTTTATAAACCTGTGGGAAAGCTCTGGCTTCAGATTTTATATAAAAATATTCATGAACATTAAAGAAGATGAACCACATGGGTAAAATCCTATGGGAACTAGAATTAGAGACTTCACTGTGTGCTCCAGTTTTATCTGCCTTAGAAATATTTCACGTTCTGAGATACTTTTTCTGTTCAGTATGGGAGTTACTGTAACCAGTTTTTCTGATCCAAGTGTTTCCACACAGAATGGGTTGTTTCTTTTTACACTGTTGTTTGTGAACTCTAGAGGCGGAAAAACCCATGTGATAACCACATGAATGCAGAGAGGTACAGGTGTTCTTATTTAAGTACCTTGTAAGTGACAAGAGAATTATTATAAACAGAGCTTTCTTTGTAAAATTAGAGCCTTGACTTTTAAATTGAATCATGTAGTGGGGGGGGAAAAAGAGACCACTTATCATTTCCAAAAGGTTTTAATTCAGCTCTGGTATATACACTTTAAAAAAAAAAAAAAAAAAAAATTTAACACAACCATCAATATAGTCACCAAAATGACCTGGGACAAAACTGACAACTGAGAATCAATACATTAGCAACATTGCCTTTTTCTAACCTAAAGGTTTAATGCTGATTTAATAAACATTTGAAATATTCCGGTTTTAAAACATGCAGCTTTGAGAAAGATGCATATATAGCTGGATTTGTGTGATGGGACATTAGTGGTACTTTAAAAACAGTTGTGATCAAGTGGTTTATGAAAATCAGATTAAAGAAAAGGTTTAGAAAAAATTCATGCACTCAAGTATCAAAAGTAACATTAGCCTCCCGAGCCTGCTTAACCTTTTAAAATGGTGCATATTCTGCATTGCAGTAACGTTTTTCCTTCTCTAGAGAAGTCAAGCGAATCATTTCAGAGGTGAGAGAAAATCACTTCTGTGTGGGAATGGCACTGTGTTTTGTGGCGTAGTCATTATGTTTAGGAGAGTGGTATTGACGAGTAGAAAGACAAATTGTGCAATACTGTAATCTGCAGAAAGTGAGAGTTTTGGTTACTTTAATTTACTTCACAGCGACATTCCTATATATTGTGATATAGAAAGTGAACTTTCTACCAGTTTGAACAGGATACTAACAACCAGTATGAATTGTGACAAATTCTGTGAAAAAAAATTGTGAAAACTAATTATAGGAAGGATAACTGTGTGTCAAGGCTGGCACAACAAAGATAATTTAAGAAGGCACCCCATATGCATGCAGAACAGGAGTCTGCAGAAAGCTACGGACTGATTTTCTTGCAGAACTACTACAACCTACATGCCCTCGATATATCCACTGAGTTACAGTAGAAGATTTGGAGAGAACACAGGCCTATGTGATGTATAGTCAAATGCAGTCACAAATACAAAAGTCACAATGCAAAATACTTATAATGGGGGGAAAAAATTGTAAGGTATGTCAAGTGCTCAACCACCCTGCTTATTTAACCTTCATATATTGCACATCTCTGTCCATAGGTCAAATTCTAACATTTTGAAGAATTTTTTTTTTTTTTTTTTTAGGAAAAACCCACCAAAACGACACATTTCAAAACCTCAAAAGAAACAGGTCCCCTTCTGTTTTGTGATTACTATTTAATAATGTTGTATAATTTAAACCTAAACCTCTGCTTCACCAAATCGAAGCTTTTCCTTCCAACTTGCCATCGACTAACTTTATTCATCTCATTTATTGCTGTCTTGCTTAGGAACAGAAGACGTGTACTGGCAGTACTTGCAGTCCAAACTAGTCACACTGTTTTTAATTACTGTACAGTGTAGATAAGGAGACATTTAAGCTAAACTGCAGGCTGCTCAAGACAGTTTTAACCACTTAACTGCATACTAGAAACCTTTTTACATTACAAAGCATGACATCTGCGCATCCTCTTTAAAAGGGACTAACGCTTAGTAATTAAGGCCATAGCTTTAGCTTCATCTAGCACTGCCATACCGATCTGTACACATCCATCTGTAAGGCCCAAAGTCTTATTGCCCTACTACACATATCTCAGCTGTACTATCCAAGTCACAGGATGAGATTTTTTTTAAAGGCTTTCTGGCTGCTCTTTACTGTAAACAGTCTACTTACATTTTCCCATTGATTCAAACAGAGACAAGCTTCAGAGTTTTCACTGTACTATACTTCCTGTAAAGTCTAGTTTGGGACTAAAATATGATTCCAGGTGACTGAAAACATTTCACAGTCAACAGA
Source organism: Neosilurus mollespiculum (assembly GCA_030014195.1). Lineage (NCBI taxonomy): Eukaryota > Metazoa > Chordata > Actinopteri > Siluriformes > Plotosidae > Neosilurus > Neosilurus mollespiculum. The sequence goes on along the minus strand of JAQMYF010000024.1, from coordinate 33,355,836 downwards.
CTAAATCTGTGTATGGTGTCCTTCTGTATCTCAGCTTGCCTGAGTGGGCCGTATGTTGGTTCCCCCACCATTAGGTCCTGCTTTCTGAGCTCCTGAGGCCACATGGAAAGCTGACTGGACAGCATTTGCTGCTGTAGGCTGTAACAAACCTACTGCATTTCCTCCTGGCCCCATCCACTGTGTGGAGACATAAGGAGTACAGGGGTAAGTGTGATGCTGGGTCATCAAGCACAATGAACCCTTCCTTCCAGCAGAAGAGTTGGAGCAGGGAGCACATAAAGTGCCACTCATGGAGCAGAGCTGCCCTGGTGCAGAGAACTTGCGAGGAATTGTCTAGGAAGTTTAAAAAAAAAAAAAAAGAAAAGTCTGTTAACCAAATAATGCTCAGTTTTTACAGAGAAAGGGTTTACACATTAAAAGACAGTTATAGCTATTAAAAGGTGAAATATGCTTAATGCTGCTTACTTCAAGGCTTTGTGCATTTTGTTTGCCGTTCTTTTTGACCATGGCGTCCCGAGCAAAATCATCCACCAGCTGGTGGAGGTCATCGGTAAATGTGCCTTTTCGTGGAAGATGAGCAGCTTGGTTTGATCCATTTTCTGCTTTAATTGTGAGGGTGGGAACTATAGTGGACACTAGGAAGAAAATAAAGCTTTAATTATTTAGTCCAAAATAATTTGTCATGAATAGAAATCATGCTCAACACCTTAGCCTGGAATAAAGAGGGAAAAACTTTACCTTCTAAACTATCATCCTGGAACACTACATTAGGAGCATCTGGAATCCTTTCTGTGACAGATTGACTGACCAATGCCAGTTTGTTACGGGTTCCTCCTGCAAGCACAGCGGAAAATTTTCAAAACAAAGGGATCAGACCCTGTGAATGAGTAGACAGGCTATATAATGCATTTATGGAAAATTAACTTGGTGATATACCCTGCTGATGAGGGCTGCTGCCACTGCGGCTGGATTTGTTGCTCTTGCTTTTGGTGAGCCTGCGCCGGCTTCCGGCAGCTACAGGGGAGGAGGCCACTACAGAGTGGCATTTTTTGCCCATCCGTATATACAGCTCCTCCATCTCCTTCTTGTGCCTAGACTGCAAGGCCTGGAACTCAGTGGAATGCCTGTTAGAAAGAAAAACATGATGGTTAATAAATACAGTAAGCAGAGGTATCAGCAGAAAAACCCCACTCCAGACACAAATCCTACCTCTCCTTAAGCTCTTGGATCTCTTTCTTAAAAGCTTCATCTTCTGGCTCAGAGTCATCACTGCTTAAGAAGCCCTGGGAGTTGGGCAGGACAATGGGTAGATTATATACACCAACATCTTCCTCTTCTTTTGAGCCTGCGTCCTCCTTTTCAGCTGAAGTAACTGAGAAACGTCCCACTTTGACCTCGGCTCCAGAGGTCACCTGAAAGCGGCCAATTGTAGTAGTCACAGCAGAAGCAGGAAGAAGTGGAGGAGGTGCGGAGTCAGGAGGAGGAACAGATTGTGAAAGGTCATGCCCTAGACTTGGCATGATTTGATTCTTATGAACGGTGTTTTCAGGACTTGAAGCTGTCGAAGACGTTGAGGACGATGTTGTGGATGAAGATGACAATTTGGAATTCTGACCAGAGACACCATCCATAACCTGATCACTGGCCACGGAAACCTAGACAGATTATTCAAAAAGCCTGGTCAAACATGAAAAATACGTCCGTTAAATTTATCAAAGGACAAGAACGTTTCTCACTACCTGAAATCGGCCAAGTCTATAGCCTTCATCGGTTGGTGGCATCAATGGCTGTTTGTTCTCTACAGTAATCTGGCCTTCTTGGGGTCCACTTATAGGAGTCTAAATTAGAGGAAAAATATTAATATAAAGATCACACGGTAAAAAGGAAACAAAACCTCTTAAAAACACAACAGCCCACCTGCTGTCTTGGAACTCCTGAATCAACTTGACTAGTTTGTACTTGTACATTAGCAGGAACTCCCTGACTTTGAGAGGCAAACATGCCAGGAGAAAAATTCCCACTGGAGTTCAGAGACAAGCTAACTGGTGTCACATGGCCTGTGGAGGCTAGGCCAGGAGGTGGAGAACTGATGGTATTGGGAGGTGAGGAGGTAGGGACCACATCTCCTGATGTTTCAGGTTGGGCTGAGGTGCCCGCGGATGAACCCTGGTCATGGAATAGCGAACGGAGCTTCTTGTCCAGTGCAAGTATGTCCTCAATGCCTGGTGACTTCCCCTGTGTCTCCCCCTCACTCTCGGCACACTGGCTCTGGGCAACTGCAGGCAGAGGTGTGGGGGTGGAACTATGGGCAGGAACAGGATGCTGTTCTCCAGCAGAGGTTGGAACAGTGATGCTTCCCTCAGGGAGCTGGTAGGGAATAGTTGAGGTGGGAAGTGAGGTGCGACGCTGAGTGATGGACTGATCTGATGGGGAAAGAGTAGGGGATGTCCTGCCTGTCCAGGGTATCTGAGCAGAAGTAGGTGGGGAAGTGGTACCAACAGGCACAGTAGCAGAGGTGCTCTGTGAAACTAACATTTGGCCTGGGTTGGCAGGCAGGATGGTTTGCCCCTGTTGTGCATGGTTAGCGGGGGCAGGTTCAGACACTAAAATGAGAAAGAAAAAAAAAAATCGAATCAAATGCATATCATAAACTAATGCAAAATACCTGTCCCTCTATCAGCAAGAATGACTCACCGGTCAGGTCATCTCCAACAGATGTGCTGGCAGAGGGAGGGCCAAAAAATGACTCTCGAAGACGTGTTTCTGGTACAGGGCTGACAATGAAACGCCGCCCTGCTGAGTGTACCACCTGTGCAGCTAAGCTTGGTGGCACACCTGTTAGCAAAAGTGGATAATAATCAATATTAATGGACCGTTGTGATACAATACCAACATAACTTACAAAACAATCTGTTGGAGTTACCTGGCAGACTCTGCCTTATCTCAGGTAACTGCTGGCTTGTGTCATTTATCACCTTTAATAAAGACTGAATATTAATAAACATGTTTGACTAATATTCAGACTAACAAATGCAAAGTTCTAAGAATTCAGTACCTGAGGATGACCGTCTTTAGCAGCTTCTCTTTTCTCATCTGCCATGTCTATAACCTCTTGCACCTGATCTATAAAGAACTCGCGTTCACTTTCCAGGATGAAGTCACTCTCCACCTGAATGCACAGCAAAATTCTTTATTAACCAAAATGTAAAGTAACTGATCTAAAGAGACAGGATGTGCAACTACAATAATCTGAGGCAAGTTCAACTTATTGCAAATAAAAAGTGAAGGATTTTTTTTTAATTAAAAATTTTTTAAGATGAAGCAGGACTCAGTAGTCTGGCAGGACCAAAGAAGGCAGGGTGACTTGGCAAATTTCAGGTTAAATATTGCTGCCTGTATGAGTGATTAAGGGATAAACAGCAGAAATGATGGTTTTCAGCCTTGATTCACCACTTGTCCAGTTTTTGGAAATCGCCATGAAAAGCCCAGGTTGAAGACGAGACAGCATTCAATCTGCACTAACAAATACTTCCTGAAAGTATCGCCCAAAAAAGATTTTCCATTTGGCTACACCAAATCCTACAGTGTGAAAACTCTTGCAACTGGCAGTGAGTCCAGTGGTGCTCAAGGGGAATTTAAGAAATTTTGGAATCAAGGTTTTTGGTTGTGCTACTATGATGACACTGCATGGCAATAAACACAAGTACCAGTGTTCCTTCTTTCTGCACTGTTTGTCATACAAGGTGTCGCAATTAATAATTTCATGCATTTATTCAGTTATTAAATCATCAGTATAAATATATGTAGAAGCTGTTGTAACTGCTGCCACTTATT
>JAQMYF010000024.1:33339416-33351902 GCA_030014195.1 Neosilurus mollespiculum | reverse complement strand
TTATATTGTGAAGTACTTCCTGCATTAATTTTTTTCTAACACTTCTATTAACTTCCATTCACACACACACACACACACACACACACACACACACACACACACCACATCTCCTATGTGCCATTTTCCAAGTGTTGGTTGAGTTATTGTTTTTAATTTTAATTTTTATTTATTTATCTATTTATTTACAATATATCATGGAAGCAAGACTAAAGACAACTGGAAGACTATTAGAAGGCAAGACTAGATTATAGAAATACTGCCCTGTTATCTGTGTCCCCTTATCAGCTAATTGTCAAGGCTGAATTTTTGTGAGCTGAATTTAGAGTGGGAAATCGCAGCTCTGTGATGCAAAGCTTCAGGAAATGAATAGTTGCTAGTTGCTGATTTGCCACTTGCTCATGTGAATCCACTGTGAAGAACTTCTGAGTCATCATTTTGTGCGTTCGCATTTTATCAGGTACAGCTACCCCTCTAGGTATGCTTTGCAGCCCAAATTTGTCAGAATTTCACAGTCTATCATTACCTCTCTCATCAGTGTAAAGCGACTACCACTTTTCTGGGTTTTTTTGAGTCAATGTAGAGAGTAAGGTACTGATATGTGTATATAACGTCATATACATTATATATCATATAAAATATTAGAAGTGCATACAATTGCTCTAATATATAAATATAGAAACTCATATTGTATAAGCTATACTGTACATTTATAGATTTTTGAATGTATAGTTCTAATATAAAATCTAATGTTTTGACTGGATATTTTAGCAATATCTCTGTTTCAGATTCTTTATTTTGTTACTAATCACGTCAAAACAATCTGTGTACATTCAGAAGATAATCATGTGTAGCTGTATAATCTTTTTTAGTTCTGTAAACATTAATTCGTTCATTTATTAATTTTCCAAACCGATTTATCCTACAAGGGTTGCGGGGAGGCTGGAGCCATGGGGAAAACATGCAAACCCTACATAGTCTGGGACTCTAAACCAGGACCCTCTTGCTGAGGCGGATGTGCTAATCATGTTTAATGTGAATTAAATGTTGAATGTTTCAGGGGGGTGGGGGGTGGGATGGGGGGTTGGGTGGAGAGAACAAGAATCTGAGGCTACCATGGGCATGGATTCACTGAAACTTGACAGGTGGAGACTTGAAAAAGAAGTGGAAAAACATTTTTATTTAATGTTCAATTGACCAGTGTGGATGTGCCCACGATAGCCTCAGATGCACCAAAATTCCCTGGTGTTTATCTGGTGGAAACCTTCAACTGGTTCCTGAACACCAGTCATGTAGAAAAGAAAGCCCAGAAGCATTTCTACTTCCCAAGAAGGCTGGCTGAGGAAAGCCTGTGTCCCGATACCCATCCTCACAACCTTCAACAGACGGTCTACTGAGAGCATTCTGAGCAGCTGCATCATGGTCTGGTTTGGATCTCGGATTGCAAGACCCTACAGTGGATAGTATGGACAGCTGAGAAGATCATTGGAGTCTCCCTTCCCTCCATCCCAAACATTTACACCTCATGCAGCACCCACAAAGCCATAAGCACTGGGATGACCCCTCACACAAACTGTTCATCCTCCTGCCATAGAAAAGGTACCAGGCCTTTACAGTCAGACTCTCTAACAGTTTCTTACCATACCATTACCATACCAACTTAATTTATATAACACTTTCACACAACCACTGCTGAAATCAAAGTGCTGTACATCAGAGGTAAAATTAAGGCAAAACATAAGAAATTCACAACAACATGCTTCTCTCATGCTATCAGACTGCTTAACTCTGAAGGACTGGACAGACACACACACACGCACACACACACACACACTGTTTACCATTTCACTTCCACTACAAGCTTAGTACAATTAAGAAACGTGTATAAATATGTGTATAAATAAATAAATATATTAAAACATGGTTCCACATGCATCTTAATGTTATACTTGTTTTGTAAAGTAGTACTGGTACTGTAATTGTTAAAATGTTTATATAATGTTTACAATAATGTATAAATATTTGCTACCTGCTTTTGCACAGCCAGCCACCACACCTATCAGTACTGGGTACTGGTCTATGCAAGTTGTTCTGCAATCTTTGCACACACTGCACGCATGCACCTTATCCTCTTAAGACCCCACTGTCCTCATACGAATACATCGTATTTCCTTCCTACTATATTGTTTGTATGTCCTTGTAAGATCCTCATATAAGGTGTGTTCTTCCTGTCTGAAGACTTTAGCAAGTTTAGTAGTAATTTGGTGGTAAGAAACAGAAGTGGTGTGGAGAAATGAAAAGACATGCAACACTGGTTTTTGGCTCTTAGGAGGTTACATGTTTTTATATGTTGTAGTTTCGCAGTCTGTATTGTCTGCACATGTTGCACGTGTACTTTATGTTGTAGTTTTTGTAGTTCCGTTTTAATTTTGCACAGTGTTCTTGGAGGAACCTGGTTTCATTTGTACCGTGTACTGTACCAACTGTATACGGTTGAAATGACAATAAAAGCCACTGGAATTGAGATTCGTGACTGACGGGAAAGGAACCCTGTGCAGTCTTCTGCTGCAGACCATCCACCTGAAGCATCGGTGTGCAGGTATGCTCGTCTGATCACCGTGACTGTCTGACTGTTTTCCTCTGACACGCACTCACTCACTCAGCGTTTTGTTTTGTTTTTCCCCACCATTGTGTAGACTGCTGTGTGCAGTAATCCCAAAAGATCCATCATTTTCTAAAATACTGAAACCGGCCCATATGTGTGCGCGTGTGTGTGTATTGCTGCCATGCTTAGGTAACCTCATAGATGTGCACTAGTGCAGGTGTTCCTAATAAAGTGGACGGCGAGTCTATTAAGTTTTTAGCAGGGTCACTGAAAGCGTCCTGTAATTTATTATTATTATTATTATTATTATTATTATTTTAAATGCACACATCAGTCTGAACTGACACTACAAAATGGCGGCTCCTCACTCCCTAGTGCTTTGCGTGGGATTCCTAATATAGGACGTTAGCCCCGCCCACTCCGATTAGACAGACGCACGTCGCGAGTGCGCAGCGTAGGCGTTACGTCACCGAACTCTTTCCAAGCCCTGGTGGGAAAAGGATGCTGCTAATGTCTGCAAATAATAATAATTTTTTTTTTTTTTTTTTTTTAAATAAACAAATAAATAAATAGACGAAACCTGTCAGGCAACATAAAACAGGCTTCTTTATTTTGGATTCTGGAGGCTGCAAGAACACATGGATTAAAACAACAGATGGTAATTTCATTTTGTAAGCAGTTGATGGCTGTTGTGTTGAGATACATTATCCTTATGATGAATGAAATGGATGTGCGTGGTTATTTAGTGCACACATGTTTGTCGATCGTTTGTGAGCTAATAATCTTTTAAACCTGTCTCCTTGTTTTTATGATGGGATGGGTGGATTGAAGAGTGCATAACCTACTATATGCAATCAAACCGGTACAATGGTGGGGAGCTGGAGAAGGACAAGGGGAGGATGGTTGTAGCTGGGAAAAATTGCACCAAGGTGGACAGTGTTTGTAGGGAGCAAGGACAACCTGCACAATAAAACATCTTTTTTTTTTTTTTTTTTTTTTTTAAGGAAATAAGGATGGTGCAGGTTCGAGCGCGCGCCCGTATTTGCGCATATCGCGCGTCTTCGGTCACATCCGAGTTTTCGAGCTCACGCCTAGATATGTAGGCTGTATATCAATCATGATGGGATACGATTTAAAGAAATTGACATGTTATTAATATGCATGGCTGTTTAAACGTGTATCAGAAATCTATGCCTATGTACTACATGCATATGGATGGGAATGCACATCTCTTTTGTTAATGTGGATTCTTGGAGCATGAATAGGGTGCAACCCCACCTTTTCTTCAGTGCATAGCCGTCACCTGGTGCTTTATAGGCTAGACGTGTAACCTAAAAAAGGTGTAACCTAAAATTGTGCAAAGGAAAAAAAAATGTATTGTGATTTAATGAGCTGACAGTGTTATGTATGCAGTGTTGAATATTTGTAATATGAAGCGCACAGGATGCTACTGCTGGTTATGATGTCTGTGTTTTAACACCAATGCCATAGCTCAGGCCTTCATATGAATTGTAAAAGAAAAGGGTTTAAATACCCATCTGTCTGCAGTCAGCTGGAACAAAGGTGTGGGCTCTTTCATCCCGGTGACCCACATGACAATGATGCATTTTTTTGACATACAGACTGTACCTTTTCTTTTTGTGCAGGGCACAGTAGGTGTTCTACGTTAGCCACGGACAGGCCGTCCTCTCCCAGACGGAGCAAGGAAAGTTGCTGTTCTCATGCAAAGGGAGAAGCGAGAGTACATCCTTACGTGCAAGAAGAATGACTGTTTGCTAACAGCTTGGGTGTGGTACATATTTGTCCTATCTTCTATTGGTCTACTGGTTGCAGTCTGTCAAAATGTACGGCAGCTCGCGCTCCGTGAGCAAAATGGATGGCAATCACAGTGGGAGCCGAAACAACCAGAGCAACTCAGGTCGATCTCCCCGGTTGCCGCGCTCACCCCGAATGGGACACCGTCGAACCAACAGCATGGGGGGCAGTGGTGGTGGGCCTGGTGGCCCCGGGGGCAAAACTCTATCCATGGAGAATATCCAGTCCCTTAACGCTGCCTATGCCACGTCTGGTCCCATGTACATGAGTGACAACGAGGTTGCGCTCGCCACCTCCTCCGACATGCCGAAAAGTGGCGTGGCAACCGGACGCTTCGGTGGCAGCATCCCATATGGCGTGCGTGGGACAGTAACCGGAAGCACGCCTGACATGGCCATGGTGCCGACTGTGTCCACAGACTCCATGAACTTTGGAGGAGAACTCCATACAGCATCCACCGTGCCACATTCTTTGCGCCAGGCCAGGGACAACACCATCATGGAGCTGCAGGCGCAGCTGAAGGAGGTGCTGAGGGAGAATGAGCTCCTGAGGAAGGAAGTCGAGGTGAAAGAGAGCAAACTCAGCTCATCCATGAGCTCCATTAAGACCTTCTGGAGCTCTGAGCTGAAGAAGGAGAGGGCACTGCGCAAGGATGAAGCTTCGAAGATAGCTGTGTGGAAGGAACAATATCGTGCCATTCAGGATGAAACCCAGGTGAGGAATGTGTGTGTGTGTGTGTGTGTAATTATGTTGTTTTCTTATGATGTGTAATTGTAATTCAAAACCACTAACATGTAATGTTTACTTAAACTGTCACATACAGAATGTCCTGTACTATGGACAATGGACAGTGGTTTCTAAAATGCTGGTTTAAATTTCTCCCTGCTGTTTAATCAGGTTGAAATGTGATGACTGTAAATGCCATAGCATATTATTTACATAATTTACATCCTAACCAAACCATTTAGTGAGCCCTCCTGCGAGGCAAATTCATATTGAAAGAAACCATTTTCAAGTTTTTCATCGTAGCATAAAGGTGGTCACGCCACATAGATTGGGGGCGGAGTCATCTGCGCTTCTCCATTAAGGGACGCCCCATAGACTGGGGGTGGAGTCATCTTGAAAGAGACCATTTTCAAGTGTATAGGAGTTTTTCATCACAGCATAAAGGTGATCAGTCAGAAGAATGTTCTGTTTATTGGCAGTGCAACCCTAATTTGACAAATGAAACGAAACTGTGCCAGCAAAATTCTCTTCAACAACATAACAGAGTCACCAGTTTTTCCTTTCATTCAGCACTCTGTAATTCAAACATTGGCATGTAAGAATGAATGGAGTACACTTAAAAGACATTAAAGTTTGATGGCTAGAAATTTGTGGTAAGTACATTTACAGTCTTCCTCTTCTACATCTTTTCCCCACTTCTATGTGGGGTTGATGTGGATAGGTTGAATTGATAAGGCCAATGGCTATCCCCAATGGCCCAACAGTAGCAGTTGGTGGTGCTGGGGTTCAAACTTCCAACCCTTCGATCAGTAGCCTTAATCTATTGAACCACCACTGCCCATAAGCAGATGTGCGAAAATACAGGTATTTTAAGTTGTCATCCCTATTACACAGTTTAAAACATGACTGCTGATATTATTTTGTTACTGTAAACATTAATATAATGAGCTAGTAATAACTGATAAATTAAAGATTTGAATCCAATCTACCTGTATTTCCCACCTTTAATGGCCTGATGATTAGAGAAGCGGGTGTTGCGGGGGCCCCTCCCCTTCCTGCACCTTCATGGCTGAAGTGCCCTTGGGCAAGGCACCTAACCCTTAACTCCTCTCCAACTACCGCAATGTGGCTGCCCACTGCTCCTGTTTGTGTGTGCTCACTGTTTATGTGTGTATGTGTGTTCTCACTTTGGATGGATTAAATGCAGAGCTAAATTTCCCTTATGGAACAAGAAAATAAGAAAATAAATGAATAAATATCTGAAAATAATACATAAATAAATTAAAATAATAATCCATTCTGAAACAAATTATCTGTTAATTATTTCTGATGTGCTTAGTAATTTGTTAGTTGTTGCTGTATTTTCAGGAATTCTTCTGTTTCAGTGAAATTTGGTTTAATAGAAGGGGGAAAGTAAGAATCCCAGACATAATGAACAACTCTCAGGTTTCATTCTTAGTTACTAAAGAACTACATTTTGTTTTCTTACATGGCTTACATTTCTTACATTTTCTAGTGATGTTCAAGGTCATATTAACGTAGTAATGAAAAGTCCAGTGTAGAATTGGAGGGATAGCAAACCTTGAATTAAAAGTGCAGTGCAGTTCCACTGAGGCTCAGTTTGGCCTGTTAGCGATCTACTGACTCTGTGTTCATGGTGGTATTAGTATGAATATATTTAAATCTTTAGAAACTGATATTTTTGTGCAGAATGAACAGATGAAGAAATGAAAACGGCAGACTAAAGGACTAAAACTCTACTGCATTTCTTTCTTTACGGAGAGATAAAGCAAGGGCTAATGTTGCATTTGTGGTGCCATGCAAGGGATAATATGCAAGTTTTAACATCGCCATTTTCTACCCTGAGATGTTGGCGTGCAACAATGAAAAAACATTGGAGAGATGCTTTAATTACAGTTATGGACTACTGTTACTGTATTACTATTGTTAACTTTAAACATTCATGCAATGTTTTGGAATGAAATTTCATAGAGCAACAACAGCAGGTAAAGCTGGGTGGCTTAGCAACAAGCTACCCAACAATAGTGAGCAGCTTAGCAACAAGACAGTTCGTATCCTTAGCGATGACTCTAACGCTGATGATAATTTACTCTTGAGAAGGTCTTTAGTGAGTGTAATTTTATTTAGTATTTCTGGATGGATTCCTTTTTTTAAATTTGAGACACTGCTTCCAGTAACCTTTGGACTGTTTTCATACAGGAGTTCAAATTGCAATAGAAAATATTGTAAACAATTTAGGCCAAAAGTCCTGCAATAATAAACAGCAATAAATAATTGGATGATTTTGGCAAGTATCAACAATATGATCTCAGAGGGAGTAAGTGGGATGTGCTGTAATACATTAGCTTCTGCTAATGTTTACACAACAGGACGGCATGGTGGCATAGTGGTTAGCACGTACGCCTCACCGCAAGAAGGTCCTGGGTTTGAGTCCTGTGCTCAGTGAGGGCATTTCATTATGGAGTTTGCATTTTCTCACCATGCTTGCATGGGTCACACCTAGGTGCTCCTGTTTCCTCCTACATTCAAAAGGCATGCACGTCAGGCTAATTGTCTGCTCCAAATTTACCATAACTTTAAGTGTGAATGGTTGTGTGTGTGTTAGATCTGTGATGGACTGGCAAGCTGTTCAGGATGTACCATGCCTTTGCCTACAGTCGGCTGAGAGTCGGCTGGGTGCAGGTTTTCATTCCAACCAAGCAGGAGTCACAACTGAGTGTTTATTGAAAGTGAAAAGTGAAAGTCAGCTGATTTAAACAGGTGGAGGGTGTGGCTCCTGCTTGGTTGGAATGAAATCCTGCTCCCAAACCGTCCCTTTGCAAATAAGGTTGAATGCCCCGGTCTAAACATGTATATTTAAGCAAAAATTTGAAGTCAAAACATTCTCAACAATTCAATCACCGTTGTGTCTCTTTTTATGGTCATCATTCCAATATATTAATATTCGGTGCAAAAACACCACCACATATCACCAAAGGATATCACCATACCCACAGTGAAGCATGTTGGTGGCAGCATCCTGTTTTTCTTCAGCTGGAACTTGGGCTTTCGTCAAGGTGGGTCAATTATGAATGGCTTCAGATACCTGAAAGTTATGACCTAAAACCTTCTGCTAAAAAACTGATGATGAAGAGGACAACAATGACCCAGAGATCTTCAAATCAACAAAAGTTTGACTTCACCAGAAGAAGATTAAAGTTTTGGAATGGCCCAGCCACAACTCAGACCTGAATCAAATTGAAAATCGGTGAGGTGACCTGATGAGGAATGTGCATAAGAGATACCCCTGCAAACTGATAGATTTGGACCATTTTTGCAAGGAAAAATGGGCAAAGACTGCCAAGTCAAGGTGTGCCATGCTGACAGACTCCTAATGAAAAAAGGTTGTACTTTAGTACTTCAACAAAGTATTATTTTACGGCTATGCCTACTTAAGCAAGCATTTTTATTGTCCCTAAAAGATGTTTGTCTTTCAGTTGAATTGTACAGGTCTTAGGTCACATTAAAAGTGGAAAGGGCTCTGAAATTATTTATCTTGGTAATATTTGTTATGTCACAAGGACCTGGAATTTTAACAGGGGTGTAAAGACTTTTTACAGCCACTGCATATACTACAGGAGTCAAAGAAAGATGTTTAATGTCCAAAATGTTTTAGCATTTCCAAAATGGTGCTCAAATTAAATATTTATGAAATTTAGAGATAAACATTCTGATGAAGCTGTTTGACTGTTCACACTTTCCCCCAATATCTCTATGTGGCATGTTTACAGTTCAGCACACGGCCATTTAATTTAGAGAGTTGTTATCAGAGATGTCAGCAGTATTTCATGCCAGTTTTTTTTTTTCCAGATGACTGTTTAGATGACTGTCGTTACTGTTTTGAAACCGAAGATTTATTGTTTAAAATGATAAAACGGAAAAAGACTGGCCCCAGGATCTGACTTTTTTTCCAGAAGCTTCAAAATCCCCCCCAATTGTGTAATGAGCATAAGAGTCCGGTGTGGTCTGGTCCTGACATGCCCATATACCCCTGCTTCCCACACCACATAATACTAATCTAATGTCCTGCAGTCCTGCTGAGCGAAAGATCTTTGAGCTGCTAAGTAAAGATGGCCGTTTGCAGATTTTCAGTGCTCCGCTTGAGTCTCGGTAATGCTGCGCTCTCTGCTGCCGTGTGCTGAGCCCTCTCATTTCAGTGATTAGTCTCAAACTGTGATTCCTAGCAACATGGCTGTCTTGTAACACACACACACACACACACACACACACACGAAGGGGTGTAGCACAGGAAGCTAACGATGGCTGTGTAATTTGGTGGGATAGGCATTGTCATGCTGCGTGGTTCCACTTAAAATTAGACTGATATTTTCAGACTTTATACATGAACACTGATTACTACTATGTACTATTACCAACATGCTTATTTGAGCTTAATTACACCTTACCACCTAATATCCAGTAATTGTGTGTGTGTGTGTGTGAGTGATTAAGTAATTGTTAGGTTTTATTTCTTGTTCAATGTTTAACTTCAATTTAACTTAGTGTACCCTGAATACCAATGAAGGAAAGAATATGTAGGGACCAAGGACTATGTAGGGACCACCTGTGACTATTGGCCCCTTCCCCCTGCCACCCAATGAATTTTCCTCTGTCAGGATCCTAGGAATGAACAACTCTGACATAGGCACACCCAGCTTGTTTTATTTTACAATTTTTTAGGTTTTTAATCCTTTATGTTATAGGGCAACACAGCATTGGTGCATTCAAAGAAAACGTAACATGCAGTTGAGAACTACAGGCTACTTCCAAAGTGGTTATCTGCACAGAGAGAAAAAAAAAAGACAAATAGTGTGTGCCCAGTTTAACCTAACAGTAATAGTACAATAACTGCTTTTCTCTTGCTGCTCTACACAATGTTTTAAGCTGAAGCATGTTAAATGTGTGGTTTAAGGTACAGCTTATGTATAAGTCATGTTAGCAAGTCTCGGTAGTGACACCTTTTGAGGCCACATATTATTATTATTATTATTATTATTATTATTATTAATATTAGTATTATTTCTCTTTATATCATTTTTATCATGAAAAGTGCATGTCCTCAGTATCCTTGGCATAAAATGTCCTGCTCTCTGTTCTGTATGGTAAATAAACCACGGTTTCCAGATGGCCCACATGGGGGCTCTATCCTCCCTCCAGTCTGCTTCTCTACACCACACACGCCCTACATCTGCTAACGACACTTTCGCCTGCCTGGCTTCTTTGTTCAGGCTTGATTTCTTTATTCTGATGTCAAATGTGATGGAAAAGACACTGAATAAAATATCCCAGTATGTATGCCACATAGATCTGGAGTATTTAGTCTGTGCTACATAACCTATTGTTCTACTGTGTATGCAGCCATCTGAAGTCACGTAAAAGATGTACTGTAAATGTCTGCTGTGTAAAAGACATGCAGCTGTGATTTATGGCAAGCTCAAGCATTACTCTCTGTGAGTCACCATTTAGTTAATGCTTAACAGTGATAAACAGCCTAACATTACAACGGATACGCTAAGCCAGGGGTTCCAAACTCTCTGTAGTTTAGGGGCCACATACAGCCTAATTTGATGTGAAGTGGGCCGGCCCAGTAAAATCATAGCATAATTAATATAAATAACAAAGTTCATGTTTCCCCCTTTGTTTTAATGCAAAGAAATACAAGTACATTAGGAAAATTGTTATATTTAATGAACTACCCTTTTACAAATCATTAAAAACAACCTCAGGTTTCTTAAGAAAAATATTTGCTTCAGTTTCTCATCTATATGTGTGCATTGTAATTGATCACAGTGATTGAATAAAGGCACAAAACATTTAAGTCACAGGTATTTGGAACTGAAAAATATAGTATTGGTAGATAAATTAGGTAAAATTAAATCATCTTATCAAGATCTAGGAATTATTTTAGCTCCATTTTCTACATGTGCATAATAATTCTCAAAACCTAAATTGACTCGCGAACCGTACAAACTAAAGTGAGAACCATTTAAAATCTATAAGAAAGTGATCACTTACCCTGTGAAAAGTATGCATGTTTAATGAACTCACCTTCGCTATACAGCTTTGATGCTAATGCTTTTTCACTAGCAATTAGGTAGCTGGCTTTTACTGCTGCTTCACTGACCTCTCGGCTCTGAATAAAAACAGACCACTGTTTTCTCAGACCCACCAGAAATTCATTTATCTTCTCTCTTCTCAGTTGTCCTTGCAAACGAATTTATTATATTCCGAATATTATATTCCTTGAACACCGAAACTTGCAGCAAACACACCAAGCACACAGGTTTACCATCCACCTCTGTGAATAAATAGGAGTCTCCATTTTGCCAAAGAGATTTTGGTTAATGAAGGCGAACAGAAAAGTAGGTAGGAAAAGTTTCTACTAGGTTTCTATTTTGTCTAAAACAGCCCTAGCGGACTAGGAATAGCAGTTTAATAAAAATTTCTAGTTCATGTGTTTTATGTATTTTTTCACTTTCAAATTCATCCTACGGGCAAGATTGAAGCCCCTAGCCGGCTAGTTTTGGCCTGCGGGCCGTATGTTTGACACCCCTGTGCTAAGCTTTTTCATCCTAATATAGTTTCTCATTCATATAAGAGAGATTGTCATATACTAAGAGAAGAATAGAACTCTTATGGGTAGATTTCAGATGCAGTATGTGTATTTATTAGTACTTCCTTTCATTTATAAATAAATATTTATAAATCTTTGTAATGTGTCTTTTTAAAAACAGGGCCAGTAATATAGTAAAGTAAGTCCTTTTACATATTAACACTACAACTATTTAGAGAAGGAATAACAACAGGAATGATTACCCCTGCCAAAGAAGTTATGGGTTTTTTTTGGTGCTGGTTTCTTTGTCTGTTTATTTGTTAGTTATTTTTACTAAAGGTAATGAATGGATTTTACAAGTGATCTTGATCCAGAAAATTTTAATGATTCTTTTAAACTGTAAGAGCAAAGTGTGTTATTACAGCTGTACAGCAGGGAATAATGTGTACTTTCTGTTATTTTCAACAGCTTGGCTGAGGTTTGTACTCTCCATGTGCCTTTGTGTTTTTTTTACTCTGTTGGTTCAGTATTTAAATGCTAAAATTTTCATTTTCAAATTTTTAACAAAATTTGTTAAAAACTTTAGTGGGACCTTTTCACTTTCTCCCATATCTGTCATTATTATTCATTCATTCATTCATTTTCTGAAACGTTTAATCCTAATTAGGGTTGCAGGGAGGCTGGCGCCCATCTCAGCTGACTCTGGGCGAGGGCAGAGTACACCCTGGAC
>JAQMYF010000024.1:33288195-33304983 GCA_030014195.1 Neosilurus mollespiculum | reverse complement strand
GCCCTCGCCCAGAGTCGGCTGAGATGGGCGCCAGCCTCCCCGCGACCCTAATTAGGATTAAGCGGTTCAGAAATGAAATATTTTTGCATATTTATATTTTTCTGTAATATAGAATCTTTAAATAAATAAATATAAAATTAAATATTTTATATATTTATTTTTAAAGTACATTCATTATAAAAGTTCATAACATGATTTGCCCATCATTTTACTAAAAAGTTTTAATTTATTAGTTGATGGTTTTAAATCTGCCATTTATTTTTTTATTTATTAAGTTGCTATCAGTGTTTAATTTTTCACACAGAGAAGACTACAGCGAGAGATTGCTCTAAGATCTCATGTTAGGAGTTTTCATTAACCCGTAATATATACACACTAAAAGCATAGTGCTAATGCAGGAGCCCCACTCCACAAAAATGTACTGCTGCCAGACTAAACACATTTTCTCTCCTGCATTTAAAGTTTATAATTCATGAGCACAATTCAAAATCTGTCATTCTAGACATTAGCACTAATGTTTTCCCTCAAAAGTATAAAAAAAAAAAAGTTTAAATAAGTTAAGTCATGGTTCCATGGACAGTAATTTATCTGCAATCCTTCTGTATTTATAGTACACAGTATTTTCAGCCCAGAGCTCACTTACAAAACAAAAAGGGGTAAAGAGTCTTGAGAAACTTGCACAACACAATGTCCTACAACAGCAGCGAAGCACATCAGGTTCTGTTCCAGAGGCACAGGATCTGGTAAACCAGACAACTATAAGGGCCTTATAGGTCTGTGGAATGTCTACAGAGACTAATATTGGGATTAATGTGCAAGTATACAGGTGTTCTTATGTAATGACTTGAATGGTGAGTGCACATAATATTAATTTGTATACTACACTGGAATGGTGTGATCTGATTGGTTCAGTAGCTGGGGACTAAAATACATTATCCCAAGTGTACAATGCTTGAATCAAAATGGCAGATACTCATAAATAGTTTGTTATGGTAACCTGGAGAAGGAATTGTCACACTTTGGAAAGTAAAAAATTTAAAGCTGGTATTAATTTTCTTTTCTTATATTTCCATATAGTAAATACCAAAACTTTAAACTAGTTTAAAAATGCGCCATGAAGGAGTGCCCTTTGATTATGTATCCATGCAGTGTATGCTTAAACTCTGCTCGAGTACAGAGCTCACCTGCCTGAGTCTGTCATGGTTGAAATATGTAAAAATAAACTATTAAAATCTTGATTTAGTTTAGTTTTTATCACTGGAAAGATTTGCCATCTACTCAAGATTTAAAATCTTATCTCCAGCCAAAAATCTTGTTTTGGTATTAATATTATTATGTAAGAACAGAATGTGTAAATTATTAATATTGTTTTAAGAATCTTTTTCTTGATTATAGTTTGTAGCCCGGTGGTAGGGTACTGGCTTACTGATCCGAAGGTCCCACTATCACCAGGTTGTCACTGTTGTCCTCCCAGTGCAGCTAACTGGGTTATCAAAGGCCAGCCATGTCTCTCAGTGTCTGTGGGTGGAGGCATGTAAAAAAACCATTGCTGTTGTTTAAAGTAGGCCATTGGGTTGCCGTCAGCGTGTTTCTGCCCTGCGATGGCCTGGTGAGCTGTCCAGGGTGTACTCTGCCCTCACCCAGAGTCGGCTGAGATGCGCAACCTTAATAAGGATTATCTCTGGTAGAAGTTCATACTGTCTTCATAGTTTTAACTGTTCTTTTTGTAAAATTCTTTTAGAAAGACAGGAGCATTTTCTGTTTTTACCTGCTTAACATGTTTCAACTACTTCCTGTAGTCATCGTTAATTAGAACAATTAATTAGGATTAAGCGGTTCAGAAAATTAATGAATGACTTGTTTGTATCCTCTTAAATCAAGTTAAATTATCTTCAAGTGTAGTAAGATAATTACATTTTGTAAGATTTCTTAAAATAAGAAACATTTTCTTCAAACAACATTCTTAGCAAGTGTAATTATCTTACTGCACTGGCAGATAATTTAACTTGATCTAAGAGGAGAAAAACAATATTAATAATTTTGCACAATCTGTTCTTACATAGTATATTATTCCCAAAACAAGATCAAAAAGAATTTTTGGCTGCAGATAATATTTTAAATCTTGGTAATATAGCAAATCTTTGAAGTGTATGTTCCTATGTGGTATACAGTGTACTAAAACAATTCGCCTTAGCTTGGTGGATGTCGGTGACCTGAAAAGTCTATTCACACTATTCAGCAACATCCACCTCACTGTTGGAAAATAATTGTTAATTATGTGTAATAGTTTGAAAGGTTAATCTAAAAAAAGGAACAAGACTGAAGTGATAAAAGCACTCATCACTTTGAAGCTGCATTTGAAAATGTTTTACTCATCATGGAATATAAGAAATGGAGCATGCTGGGTAAATTAGGAGCATCAGTGAAAGATAATAAAAAGCTATTAGACTAAGGCTTAATGATATCACAGTGTAAACATTTGGACTTGAGGTTATCTAAAGTTCATCCTGAATGAAGAAACAATTCCAGATGTTTATTTTGTATTTCACAAAGAAAGCTATCAGCTGAAGTACTCTGTTTTGGGGGTAATACGATGCAATGAGCAACGGGCCATGAGAAGCCTTGTTTGTTCCAAATTACATATCACACTAAGAGGGCTGAAAATGGCAGAATATTGTTCACTAGTGTGGAAGTACTGACTGAAAGAAGGTCAGATGTTTGTGTGAGCTGGTTTATGGAAAAATCGCAGTGTTTACACAGGCAGAGACACTTGACTGGTTGAACCATCACAGGTGGAATTCAAGTTGTGACGTTTCATGGGCACTTCACAAAAATAGCCCTATCCATCTATGGTAATGACTTTGTGCTTCGCTTTATTGAAAAACTCAGATTGCTACATTCAGGTTGTGCTTAATTTATTTTTAAATGGTGTGGTATTTAAATGTATTTGGCTGCTGGGAACAAAAAAAAATAGCCTTTTGTAAAAGTTCCTAACAAGTGTTCGGTCTTGCATAATGTGCACAGAGAAATCACCTAACTTAGATCAAAGCTATGACATCACCAAAAAAAATGAAACAATACAGCTTTAGGAAATCCGAGCTTGCACATCAGTAGGACCAGATTTGTCCCTAAAGCAGAAGATGATGCTAGATTGAACAAACTTACATAAGAGTATGCCTCAAGTATGTATCACCATCTGTATGTGTGTATCATATTATCGTATTGCCAGAATCAGTCTCACACATCTTTTTTCTTACATGCTTGTGGTTATGATATATGGCGAAAACACAATGTGTGTTCCTGATCACAGAGCGATGCACCAGATTGCACATTTCCAAAACAGCCACTTCAAGGAAAAGTACATTACACTCTAGAGGCTTTTTTATCTATAATCATGGATCACATTTGAACAAAAAGTTTCTTTACTTGAATCATCCTGGCTCGGAAAGATAAAATGAAGTACGTCTCAAAGCCAGTTAAGCAGTAATATGTCCAGCTGCAAGAAACAACAAATCAAATCCAGCTACCTAAATAACATACAAAATAAATAATAAAAATCTTGCAATTTTGTGAAATGTTCGATACAATAAACAGCTTTTCAGTTTGTAACAGTCATCAAGCATCATATAAGAGTTCTTTTCAAAACTGGACCAGAGACTTTATACAGTTTCTGTGCTGGTACCCAAATGGAAAAAAACATTCTCTGGCTGCTGAATATCACTGGCCGTTTTTAAGTCATGATTGATGACCTGCATCGTCACCAATCAAATAATAATAATAAAAAAATTGCACTATATGCTATTTAAGAGAGGTTTAAAGATTATGCCCTGATCTATTAAACCAGCATGAAGAAATATTTTTGATTAAAAAAAAGTATTTTAAATAGTGATTGCTAAGCACTTTAAATACAAATGTATGTAGTACACAGGAGTATAGGCTACTGAGAGTCATTGAGGCTATATTGGGGTCATGGGAGGCTAATCTCACGCTACAAATAAAGCAGCAGGGCGTTTCAGGTATTCATAATATTTTATTTTCAGATCAGTTGCATCAATTGTAAACATACAAATAATTATAAGTAAAGGAATTACTCGAGCAGATTACGTATTTACACTTACATGAGTTACTTTCATTATCTCATTTACCCTCCTTTATTACTACGGCAGTAGTATCTTTTCTCAGTTCACTGTGTTTTGTACTTTTTCCACCAGTGATATTCTCCAAACTAAAGAAAATGGCCATGGAGTTAAAATTTAGCTATAAACAGTGAAAGAAAATATTAGGACAAGAGTTTGTATTTCTCTTTCTGAATGTGTGAATATTCCCCTATAATTTATATGTTTCCTTTTGTTACTGCTGATCGGTATGTCTGGCCTCTTGTATCTTTTAAAGTGGTTTTGGACCCTTTCAGTTGGAGTGTTCTGACAAACCTGTTCTTGCATAATTGGCCAGTCTGATAATTATGTTTTGAATTGTTTTGTATTCTTGTTGGATATACCTTTCACTTTTAAATGCTGAAAATCGTTTTCTCAATCTTTTTGTAAATTAATTGGAAAAATATTTGCACTCAACTGCATTCTGCAGCAGCACTAACATTACAATAAAAAGATGAATTACTTTGTCACCACTCAAAGGCAAATTCCTGTACAGAGACCCTCCACCCACATCACTGTCTCTCTCCGAGTGCAAAATATCTCTCAGAAAGGGAGGTGCTCCTAAAGTCCCTCTTCCTCTCACAAGTCTGAGCAGATCTAACAGATCCACCTAATGAACAGGACTAAAATGATGCTGTCTACGCTTTCTGTGTTGGGCAGTCTGCTTGCATTAGTGGCATCTCAAAGCTGCTCAGATCCATCTGTGAACAGCGCTTCATGGGTGAGGTTAAAACCTCTAGGACAGTGCAAGGATGGGGAAAGTACATGCCCTTACCGCGTCACTTTTCCTCCTCTTACTGTTCAGCTTCCCAAGCCCTTTAAGGAGTTGGAAAAGATGGCCAGAGAACTCCAAAGCTTGACACAGATGGTGAACCAGCTCAAGGAGGACTGTCGCGTGTGTAATGAGAGGCAGGGAATGGACTGGGACATAAGGACAGATGATGAAGGGGAGGATGAAGAAAGGATTCAAGCTTCAAAGGGCACTCTCAACACCAGAGAGAGACAACAGGACACAGTTCAAGTTGTCACTTCAAGATCTGCGGTGAAAGACAATATGAATCCCATCAAAGATTCTGATGTCGGAAAACAAGGGAATAACAATCAGGACCGGAATGTAAACCCACGTAGCACTAAACCAAGGGCTGGGAGCAATGGAGGGCAAAAACGATCTGACCCTTTACAAAAAAATCCAATAAGTGGGAGTATGAGTAAGGTCGGAGAGCTGCCTTCACTTACAACCCCAAAAAAGAAGATGCACCAGACTCCAATGTATAAACTGACTGAATCATCTTTTCCTGGAGATCTAGACAGTGAACAACCTACACAGCATGAACAGCATAAGATTGACACAATCAGGATTGGACATGAGATGTACCCTAGTGGAACCCTGAATGCAAAAGGCAAGTTGAAGCATATGGGAGAATATTATGAAATTACAATACTTACCGATGATGATAACAATGAAGATAATGATGATGAAACAAAACAAACACCAAAAGGTGACAAGATTCTGGAGGAAAGACGACTGGTTACTGGCAATGTTGCTAAAAACAACAGCAAATCTGAACCAAACATGAAACAACTTACCAGAAAACAACAGCACAAAGAGGATCGAAAAGAAGCTGCTGATCCTAAAATGAAAGAATCAAGATACAATATTTTTGATGGCAGTAACAATGGCAATGGGTCAAAAGAAGGTAGCTTCCATGTAATACAACAGCCGACCTTGAAAAACAAGGAAAAAAAGGAAAAGAATAATCATACTTTTAGCTCCACCAAGCCCAAACCATTAAAACATGGAGCATATTCAGAGAGGGATGCTGAAGTGAATTCAAGACCAGTTAACAAAGGCAGTGCTAATGATTCAGTTAACTTCAGGCAAATCAATCCACAAACACTGGAAAATAAATCTAAAAATCAATTTAAACCTGACACAGATGCAAGGACGGACACTGCAATAGAGTCAAACGTTCACCCAGCAGAGACAGTAAGTGGACACACAACAACAAGGTTACCTATCTTTGGCATAACTGATGGCATAGTTAATGTAAGTCCAGCAACTGGAATAACACTAGACAGTAAAACACAACTAAATGCTGTCACAGATCCAGACAGTGATGCTGAACTGAATTCCAACCCTGTTAATAATGTTGATGCAATCAGTGGACTAAATAATTCAAAATCACCCAATCCAGGCAGAACCAATGCCACCGCTAATATAGACCAAATAAATCCTAAAATACAGAAGAGTGACTTTCAGATCCCATTTAAACCCGGAACAGATGCAGAACGTAACACTGGAACGGATTCCAGTCCAATCAACAAGCTAGAAACTTTAAGATTACCCTTTCCAGGCAAAACTGATTTCATTGACTTAAGTTCAAGAAATCTGCAAATAGTAGACAGTAACAATCAGTCCAGAACAGGCACCATATCAGAAAATGATGCTGGAATAACTTCAAATCCAACTGATAAATTTGATCCAATCAGTGGAATAAGGAGTCTAGGATCAGCCATCTCAGATAAAGCTAATGTCACAGATGATGGAGATCCAGTAAGTAACTTTGAAAATTCCACAGTGGTATTAACTCCAGTTACCAAGGCTGAGAGAGTCACTCAACTAGAAACACCAAGATTGCTCATTCCAGACAGAGCTCATTCCACAGCTGATCAAATAAATCCACAACAAAAGGGCTACAGCCCCGACAACCAATTGAAACTTGGTAATGATTCGGAGAGGAAGGCTACAAACAGAGATCACACAACCGATATGGTAAGCCAGAAAGAGACAACAGAATCCCCTATATTTCTTTCCGGACTTGATGTAAATGGCACAGATCCTAGCTTGAATATTAATGATGACCTTCCCAGCCGACGGTTTCTGCCAAAGCCCAAATTTAACATGACACAACCAAGGAATGGACAGATTGAAAGTTCAAGCTCCATGAGTATAAACACTGAAAGAAAAACAGCACAAAGGAACAACAAAACTACATCTTTGAGAAGTGATGAGATGACAAGTGACAGGCACCTGCCCACTGGAATTCTTCTTATGAAGCCGGAAAAGCAGGAAGAAATCACAAACCAAGCAGAAAGAATCAGACCCCCTGGAATAAGCCTAGGCAAGAATCTTAGAAATGGAAAACCACATACTTCACAAATAAATGAAAATACAGAATTTGGCAACAGACGACCCAAAAACACACATGGAGTGACTGATTATTCGATGAGCAATGAGACAACACATGTTCATTCTAAAACTGTCTCCGGTCTTAATAATGAGTTAAATAACACAGCTTATGGCAAGAGATGGCCCGTCAGGCCCACTACGGCAACACAGGGTATTTTGGAGCAGGCTCATGTACAAACAGCAAAAACTACCCCAACAGTCAAGGCATTAGACATAGAGGTTAATCACCAAATTGAAAGTACCTCTCAAACAACTTTAACCAAACCAAGACTTGAAGAACACGATGCGAGTTCACTACAGGATCCGGGTTTAGACCCAATGAATAACAGTGAAAGGGACTCACAAACTCCAATTATGGAAAAAACAAAAGGCAGTGATAGAAGAACAGTACAAACCCCATCCAAAACTAGCAATGTGGATTCCAACCAGGAAAATGATAAAAAACCATTTAGATCAAAAACCATGCAAAACCTTGGTGGAAAGATGCCTCTAGATGCTATAAACACTGAGAGGATTGAATTAAACCATCCAACTACTCCTGCCACTCCATACACGATAAAACCAGAGTTTAAGGACAAACATAGCAAAATGCCTCAGTTTATTCAACCTATTATATCAACAACACATTTTATGGATCAAGATCATGCAGAGCAAGCCAAAACAGCTTCTGGGAAAGTGAAAGTGTCTAATAAACAGGCTCACCATAGACTTGGTAACCCAAGCCAGGAAACGGAGTCCAAAATATCTCGAAGTGACAATGGAAACAAAGAACTACAGAATGCAAGCAGTGGACAAGGGTTCAATGTGGTGAGAAATTCAAAACCCAATTCTTCGGATAGCACCCAAAACACAGCAACCAGCAAGATGGCTGTCATTATGGACATAGTCAAGGCTAGTACAGGCTCAAAAATGTCAACCATGCCTACAGAAAGCACCAATGAAGACGGAACAAGAGTCTCAAACCCTGAATTTATGCACACAATTAAGGCTAGTACAGAGACTAATTGGGTAACCCCACTGTCAGACAACACTCCTGGGAAATACCATAAATCTAGCAAAACTTCATTAACCAGTGACTCAGTAGAGGGCAATAATGGAGAACATTCAAAAGATAAGAATAATGGAAACTCTTACCCAGTTGCTGTAAGCAGAATGACTGGGGCAGCCTTACAGAAAATCCTAGCTGGGCACACCAACAATGAAGATAACAAGAAACCACTTAGTTTCATAGGCATGGATGACAGACAGATCTTGAAAAAGCAGCTGCTCAGCAACTGTCATGGTCAATGTGATCCCAGTCCCACTGCTCATCCAATACTCAACAGCCGTGAATCATCGAACAACGACAGAGGTAAGGAATGCTTTTGCTCTTTGTTGGTCTTTAAATAATTGTGCATCAAGGGCATCTAAATATCCTGAAACATGCAGATGCTTAGAGTGTATCTAGTGTAGTAGATTACCCTAATGCTAGGACTACATGATTACATAATAAAACTAATGATCACTGAAAGCTGAATCTCGAAAATATTTACAGCACAATGGCAAATTGATTTATGCTTGCTTACTGCACCCAAAGCCTGAAGTACTTGAGAATTATTTACATCTGTGGACTTGCGGGAGTTCATATGGGGACATCTGCAGCCGTAGAACTAAAGTATTAAGGTGAAAACAACCGTGGTAGACAACAGGAAATTATATAATATAAACATCACCACCAACAGTTGCTCTCCAGCCATACTGCTGGTCTTTGCTCAACATTTTAATCGATTGCAAGGATTTGGTCTGTTCTTTATTATAAGGCCCAAATGATGATAATGTCATATTTCACCTGTACAGCAGATGCTGTGCTTTTGGGAAACACAGGAAGCTGGAAGGGTAGAAGTGTGGTTGTTGGCCATTTGTCTACTGTAGGAGAACGGGGTTCATTAAAAAGTTTAGAGTAATTAGCCCAGGATTGAAAGTTACACATAGGGCGCATTCCAATTTCTGTGAGTAACATTTACGCATCAGGATGTGCTGTAGTAGCATCTCTAAGGGATTCCAGAAGGCCATTGTTCTTGTTACAAACATGGTTGGATCCTAAATGAGGAATCTGAAATAATATAATAATTTTATCCTGAAGAGTTTCACATAGTGGAAAACTTGCTGAACACTGGTGAAGCTGAAGCACTGACAACTGTTTGAAAAAGTCTGAAAACTGTTGCTGGTGTAACCTCATTATTAGCATTAAATTTTAATTATGGACAGACATGCTAGCTGGAAGGGAAATGTCTGGATTATCTTAAAGGCATAGGTCAAAACAATTCATTCATTTCATTTGATAAATTGAATGAAAAGCATACCTCACGTGTTTAAGACTTGAGTGCCTTAAAACATTTACATTGACAATATTTTTAATTAACTAAGTAAGTGTTTCTGGGCAGCACAGTTGTGTAGTGGTTAGCATGTCCACCTCACAACTAGAAGGTCCTGGGTTCGGGTCCTGGACTAGGGTGTTTCTGTGTGGAGTTTGCATGTTCTCCCCGTGCTTGCATGAGTTTCCTCTGGGTACTCCAGTTTCCTCCAACAGGCCCAAAGATCTGCACATTAGGCTAATTGGCTGTTCCAAATTGCACCTAGCTGTGAGTGTGAATGGTTGTGTGTGTTGATGCAATATTCAGGGTGTACCCCACTTTCGCCCAGTGTTGGCTGAGATGAGCTTCAGCCTCCCCATGACCCTAGAAGGATTAAGCGGATTGGCAAATAAGTGAGTGATAAGAATGAGTGATGAATAGTGAAGTTTCCCTCAAAGGAAAAATTGAGAGGTACGCACCACAGTCTTTTAACATATATGGAAGGGGGCCTGACGTCAAGAGGGTAGGTGGTGTTACATGGGGCACCACGCATGTGCAATGCACGATTTCTGCAGGACCTGGAGAAGTTAACATAGGTACATCGTTCTGGTAAGTGTTTGCTGCAGTTGACTAAGGCTTAAGGCAACCAATTTCCGTGAATGATAGTACCGACATAAGTATTCTCATATGTTAGTTTCTATAGTGACCCTCATTTACTAGAATTTGAACAGCTCGAAGTCGTGTTTAGTCCTTGTGCTTTGTAACAATAAACAATAAATAAATGCACTCTTTTGTTTTTCAGTAACAGTTTATCAGTAATCAGTTTTTTTTTTAGAGATAAAAAAAGGAGAAACATAAATTACAGTGTTAATAGCTACTATGTCATAATTCCACACATTCCTCAAGATTACATGCAGCTAAATGGTTAAAAAGCATGTACCTTCACTCATTAATAAAAAAATATAATTGAGAAATTAAGTATCGTATTGAGAAACTTTACAGTATCGTAACATTACTTAGCCTTACCCCACAACCATACTGTGAATTATTTTCCTACATCACCTCCTGTTGTGTTTTATTCCTTACAAATTCATCATAATATAAGAACATAATTTAATTTCAGCAAATGAAAATAATCAGTTTCCATTGCTCACAGATACACCCTCCCACGACTGTTCTGACTTCATCATGAGAAATCCAACAAATGGCATCTACAACGTGACACCAACCGGATCTTACAACAGGACTTTTCCTGTCTTCTGTGACATGAAGTCATCAGGAGGAGGTTGGACCTTAATTCAGCATCGCTTAGATGGAAGCATCAGTTTCAATCGAACCTGGAATGACTACAAGAGCGGTTTTGGTAACTTGACGGGAGAGTTCTGGTTAGGTAATGACAAGATCCATTGGCTGACTGCGACCAAAGCGATGGTACTGCGCATTGAACTTGAGGATCTAGATGGAATAAAGGAATATGCGCAGTACAACCGTTTCCATGTGGCCAATGAAAGCCAGAATTACAGGCTGACAATAGAAGGATATTCAGGTACAGCTGGGGATGCTATGCAGTACAGCCCAAAGTTCAACCACACCCAAAAGAACTTCACCACTCCAGATAGGGATAATGATCAGTACACCTCAGGAAACTGTGGAGCCTACTACAGCTCTGGATGGTGGTTTGATGCATGCATGGCTGCGAACCTGAATGGAAAGTATTATGAAACAAAATATAGGGGAGTGAGAAATGGCATCTTTTGGGGCACCTGGCATAATATTTCCACTGAGTCCTACCTAACCCATTACCGACAATCTTTTAAGACTGTTAAAATGATGATCAGACCTAGGGGTTAGGTTAGGACATTCCATGGACAGGTGTTTCCTAGGCACTTTGACAAAGAAGCTGTAAATACACTAGATCTGCTTGGATAAGTTCTGGGGAAAATCCCTTTTCCCTTTTCGCAGACTGTACGCACTATTTTAAAACTATCCAGGTCAGTATAGTTCCAGGACAAAATTTTGAGAAATGTTTATTTCTGATTCACAGTTTGAGTTTGAAACCATTTACATTTTATGACGCTGAGGGCTAGATCAGACTAAGAATAAATATTTTTTTTAAGGACTACATGCTTATTTTTAGAATATTTGATTAAAAAAAATATAGCACAAGGCAGAAAATAAAAAGAGTTGTTGAGTCCTATATCCAAAAAAAAATCCCTAATCTAAAAGAAGAGATATTTTTGTTTTAAAATAAGAACTTCTATTCTATTCTGCTTCTATTCTGAATAATTAGATCCTGTGAAATGTGGGAATAAATGGGTTTTATGTTCACTAATGTTTAATGAAACAGAGCTGGCTCATAACATGCTTTTTTATACTACTTTTACATACTTTTTTAAACTTTCAGTGATATAAACCGAGCCTGAATAATTGTTTTAGTATATAATACATGGGAACATAAGAGAAGCACACTAAAGCATGATTTATATGGTTCATTTATCCATTTTTAAAGTGTGATAATTTGAAGACACCATGCTGAAAATGGCCATGACAAACTGTGAGCCAGCTTTTTTTTTTACTTCAAGCATTATCCACTTGGATAGCATTTTAAAGTTTTAATGCCTGTTTACTGAACCAATCAGATTGCACCATATACACTAATGTTTATGAGCCCGAGATTTCAAAGTTAAAGATAATCAAATTATTGTTTACACATGAACAATAATTTGATTATAGTGTGTGTGTGTGTGTGCGTGTGTGTGTGCGTGTAAAACAGAGTGTGAACACTGGTATATAAACAATAAACTCATATTGTTGGTATGTCTCATTCAATTACCACGTTAATAAATTAATTCCCCATTGCAGTGTATGCCAACTCAATATTTACATTATATGTTGCTTTACGTAATTTCTGCACTTATATATTCTAAGCACTGAACCCCAGCAAGCTGGTAGATTCATAATGGGTTAACTAGATAATATAAGCTGTTATACCATCAGGAATGGTATAATGTACAGTAGTGTGCAGTGAAGATTATACACCACCACTTTTGTCTAAAAGGGCTCCTAATAAAAAGAAGTAAAACATTTTTTGGTGAAAATGTATTGAACAATGCTACTGCAGGCAATGAGAACCAAAAATATAATTCCGACAAGTATATTGAGGTAAAAGTATATTGAGGTATATTGGCTTTTGCACAGCATGAATGAACTTCAAACCATATGGAATGGTTTAGCGAGGGGAGAAATTAAAAAATATGTGAACACTATTCCTGAAATTTTAAATGCGGTAATCAAAGTGAAGTGTGGCCACAATAAATATTGACTTTTTTGCTTATTATTATTTATTGTTATTAAGGCTATTTTCTTTGAACAAGTAGTACACTAACCCCTTTAAAGGTTTCTGTTTAAAAACTACCATGAAGAGCAATAAACTGTAGTAACTCAAAGTCGAAATTTTGTGTGAAGACCTACTATGTACACAAAGGTCATCTCAGGCACAATTTCTGCAGTTTTATTAAGAAAGGATTGATATATCTTACTGAAGATCCTGCAGAATCAGCTATAGTTGTTCTGAAGACTTGCTACTTATTATTGCTGAAATATCCAAAAACCATTATATTTTTCCTTTTTTGTCTTACATCATCTACTGCATTCCTTACTGACATACAAAAATATTAAAGTACCACTTAATTCTGTGCTGGAAAAGTAATGTTTGAAAATCTAAATTTGTTTTTACACTGACTCAAAAATGTGGAAGTCTAAAATAAAAAAGTTTGTACAAAAGAATAAGATGTGTAAGAGTTTTTTGTACTGTGTATATTTGAGGTACTGTAAAAAAAAAAAAAGAAAAAAAAGGAGATAGGAAACTTGCATATTAATTTTCTCTATATAAAATAAAATGAAAAAGACCAACATTTTTGCCATAAATTGTTCAGAATGGGAATTCTAAATTCAAAATGAAGCACAGTACCAAGATTAAATAAAATAAAAATTTGACATAAATTAGAATTAGATGAGAAAAAAATTATAATAATTTAAAAAAAAAAAAAAAAAAAAAAAAAAAAAACAGCCAAGGAGTGTCATCTGAAACAGAACTGAAAAGAAGCATTTACATATTTGATCTGATCAACTCCTAACTGAACTGCCCTGTGTGGAATGTTAATGTTAGCATTTGACTAAAGCCAATGTCTGGAGAGCATCAAATTGTCACCAATAACTCAAAAGAGGCTAAAAGCATGTGATGATTAAAAATGAGCTAACCCTCCTTCTTATCTTCTGTCTTTGTAGTGCCCGAAATTTCTAGAAACATTTTTTGAACTGTTGATTTCAACAGATGGTGAAAATATTCATTTTAATTACCAAAGGAGGCAAAACAAACATTCATGATGGATATTAGGAGTACTTACATAATGCTAGAACATAATAAACATAAACAAGACACTTGGTATGTCTTTGCTGGATGAGTGATCCAGTGTAAACAAAATTCTTTTCAGATAAATCCAGCGCATAAACTCAGTGTCGTCTATCCCTCTCCGAGCCAAGTGCAAATGTGAAGTTCCTATTGATGTAGCAAATTACCTATTTCATATCTTCCTCACACACAATTAACCACATGTCTGGGCATTGGAGACAAGTTTCCACTGTTGGTGTGAGGAATAAACAAATAACCTTAAGAGCAACAGTGACCAAGATGCAACAGAGGGAAATGATCTGCTCTGCTAGATCCTACACAGTTGAACCATTACATAAAACACTGAGGTTTACTGACAAGGGCACTAAAAATAACAATTTTGTATTACTTCTTGCTTTGGAAAGAAATAGCCAACACCCTACCCACAGTCTAAAACCATTATCATAAATAAAGATAACCAGCAAGATGAAAGAAGGCGTGTTTACCTTTTCACTGGTAACCACGTAATACAAGTTCCATCCATTATCTATCTTGTAAGGGTCGCAGCTGAGATGTAGTCAGTCCCAGATAATTTATAGTGAAATGTGGGGGTACACCCTGAACAGGTGTCCAATGTGGTAGAGGGCTAGCACAGAGACAACCAACCTTTCACTTACATTGACCTAATCTGTAAGTTACCTGCGGGAGGAAATCAGAGCACCTGGAGGAAACCAACAGAAGCACAACATGCTTCTCTACTTTGAAAGGCCTCAGTCAGCCACAAGGTTCAAACCCAGAACATACTCACTGTGAGGTTATAGTGCTTACCACTACACCACCCTGTTACTCACCAACATAACCTAAGCCTCACTTACAAACCAACAGGGTTTTAGTGCCAAACCATAATTTTTTTACAGAAAGAATTATCACAGCAGCGGAGGAGGCTCAGTAAGAAATGTTTAGATCAAATACAGACTCTTGAAAAAGCACCAGCCTGATGTCTGTGGAAATGCATTACCAAGAGAACCACTGTTGGTTTCCTGAGCAGAACCCACACCTGTTTCATACACATGAATGTTTCTGCAGATGGTACTTGAAAAATTCATCATCTTCATCCACTTGTTCCGAGGTCGGGTCACGGGGGCAGCAGCCTAAGCAGTGAGGTCCAGATGTCCCTCACCCCAGCCACTTCCTCCAGCTCTTCCGGGGGGATGCCAAAGCGTTCCCAAACCAGCCGAGAAACGTAGCCCCTCCAGCGTGTTCTGGGTCGGCCCCGAGGTCTCTTCCCGGTTGGACATGCCCAAAACACCACACCAGGGAGGCGTTCCGGAGGCATTCTAATTAGATTACAATGCGGAGGAGCAGCGGTTCTACTCCAAGCTCCTCCCGGATGACAGAACTTCTCACCCTACTTCTAAAAGAGATCTCTGCCACCCTGCGAAGGAAGGTCATTTCAGCCGCTTGTATTCGCGATCTTGTTCTTTCGGTCACTACCCAAAGCCCTCATAGGTGAGGGTAGGAACGTAAATCAACTGGTAAATTGAGAGCTTTGCCTTCCGGCTCTCTCTTCACCACGATGGACCAGTACAAGCTCCGCTTTACTGCAGAGGCTGCACCAATCCGCCTGTCAATCTCTTGCTCCATCCTTCCCTCATTCGTGAACAAGACCCCGAGATACTTGAACTCCTCCACTTGGGGCAAGCTTAAAAAATTAGTCGTTCAAATATAATAAACACTTTACAAAAATGACACCAACACCAACATTAATTAGCATATACTAAACTGGAATGATGCAATCTGATTGGGCTGCTGTCTGGGGATTAAAAACATATTCCTGAATGAAAAATGCATTAATTAAAATGATGGACGTTCACGGTTAGTCACAGTCACTTGGAGCAGATGCCATCCTCGTTGATATGCTTTATAATGGAAAAAAAACAAACTTATTTATAATTTTATTATAAATTTGTTTTTCATTTTGCTTTTGTTTTCATTTCTGTGTAGTATACACTAAAAAAAATAAAAAATATACTTAAAAAACCCACTCTGAATGGGTTTAAAAATACACCAACAGCTACATAGCCCTAAATTATGCTCAGAGTACAAAGATCACATGACCTACAATTGATGACATATGAAAAACAAACATATAAATATAATCTAGTAGGATATAGTCGAATTTAGTTTGCTTTTTATGTTCCTGTGTAGAGTATACTACAACTAGAACATTCTGAGAGTACAAACAACCACCAAGCTAAAAGAATAACAAAGTACACAGCACCCACTGCTGGACACTTCCAAAAACATTGTGACCCATAAAAGTGGTTATTAAGTCACAAATTATTAAATGCTTTGTTAAACTTTAAATGTGATTTTCTCCAGAGCTGCATGCTTAAAAAGCTGAAAATTCCTGGCAGGTTTTGGTTAGTTACTCCAAAACTAGCATCATCATCATCATCATCATCTTCCACTTCTTCCGGGGTCGGGTCGCGGGGGCAGCAGCCTAAGCAGTGAGGTCCAGATGTCCCTCTCCCCAGCCACTTCCTGCAGCTCTTCCGAGGGGACGCCGAGGCGTTTCCAGACCAGCCAAGAGACGTAGTCCCTCCAGAGTGTTCTGGGTCGACCCGGGAGTCTCTTCCCGGTTGGACATGCCCAAAACACCACACCAGGGAGGCGTTCGGGAGGCATTCTAATCAGATGCCCAAGCCACCTCAACTGGCT
>JAQMYF010000024.1:33246637-33263774 GCA_030014195.1 Neosilurus mollespiculum | reverse complement strand
ACACACACACACACACACACACACACACATGTGCCTCAGCTCAGCTGTGGTTAAAATAAAACAGAAAGAAAGGAAAACCCTACATTGGTGAGGCTGACCTAGAAGCAGATCATTGGGGTAGGGCACGGTACCCCCCTGATCAGCTGGCCAGACCATCACAGGTCCAACACACACGCACAACCATTCACACTCACACCTAGAGGCGATTTGAAACAGCCAATTAGCTTAGCATGTTTTGAAGCTTGTAGCAGTTAGCTTAGCATCTTTTGCATGTTTTGACTGTGGAAGGAAATCAGAGTACCTGGAGGAAATCCACACAGGCACAGGGAGAACATGCAAACTCCATGCAGAAACGGCCCAGCCCGGAACTTGAACCCAGGACCTTCTTGCTGTGAGGCAGATATGCTAACCACAACACCACAGTACAAATTAATTCTTTTTGTCACACTCCTGCTCACTGCTTTGTTTACTGTTGCCCTTACAATCAGAATGGCTGAAAAAACTATATTGTTAGGACACGGTTATAAAATAGCACATGAATAAGATACTTTTACAACGAATAACAGAAATCAGGAAACAGGCATCTCAACAAGGTTGCCTCTGCCTGGTCTTGTTGAAATCTTGTGTGACCATCTATAACATTGTGAAATCACCTTGGCTCAGACACACTGTACCTCATATCTCAGATGCTGAATGTCTGTCCCTGTGGACAAACAGTTCCATGAGAGAGACACTGACACACACCCGCATGCGTGCACCTCCACCACTGGCTTTTAGGTAAATTCAATTTGGGATTCAATTTCTTCTGCACTGGAAGTAATGTGCTTGTCATGTTCAATAAGAGATTGTTTCCCCCGTGAAGAGCTGCTTCGGTATACTAATAAGCTGCTTTGATAGGGTTGCCTTCTGCGTCGAAAAAGAAAATATTAAAATTATGTTTTATCTGTCCAAGGCACAAATGAAAAAAAATAAAATAAAATAATACACACTGTAAAACAAAATCCTGAGCTTCCATCATTGTATGAAACTGTGACGTTCATATCTATCAAAAACATATGATCCTTTTAAAAATTATTATTATTATTAGGTTTTCACACAGGCAGAAAACATCAGAGGTGACTTATTTTTTTGTTAGTTTTTAACTAATCATAGGCCAGCATTCAGATCTGTATTGACCTGCAGCCACTCGCATTAAACCCTATCGAGTTTAGAGCTACCGTTATTGAGCTCCCTAAAGAGCCGAGTTTTAGTCCGAGCTCAATTCATTGCTGTGCCTTTTAAAGATGGATCTGTCATACACAGCACACGATCAATAGCCAAACTGACCGCTGCCTCTGTCATGTTTCTAAAGCTTTTCTGCACGACAACCTTTTCCTCAAAGACACAGTGACTCAAAAGTCATGAGGTACTCGAGCTCAGACGTTATGATTAAATATGGATCTGTTCATGAACAGACACTAGTAAATATCAAACGCTGTTTTTATTTTCAGAATAAGTGTCGATATTCACTTCATCCGAGAAATAGCACTCTTAGTGCCTGACCCAGTGAACCAATAGGAGGATGTATTTATTGATAGAGACTTCAAAGCATGTCTACAAGTCACTCTGGAGAAGGGATAGAATTCTGCCAAAATGGTGTAAAAATAAGCTGCTTTAAAATTGATCAGCCACTGAGAACAGAACTACTGAATCCATCAAATTTATTTGCTAAAACAACAGCACCCAAAGAATGCAAACCTCCACCAAGGTATAAAAATTAGGTACACGGCACCCTCTGCTGGGCCTGCTGTACAACCACAAAAAAAATCCAAAAAACTGGATTTCCCATGCTAAATTTAAAAACTGCCACCAAATGCATGATCTGCATCAATCAGAATCTGAATGAAACTTGGTAGAAAGTTTTGTTTTAACAAAGATATGCTTTTAAGAAATTATAAGATTTTCGAATTTTTAAATTTTCTGTCATCAGTGCATGGCTTCTAACCAAAATTTTATATGAACATCCCTGTGTAATCACCTACCCAGCATATAAATTTCAAACTGATCTGTTTGCAAGCTGTATGTAAGAAGTAGCTAACAGACAGACAGACAACAAACAAACAAATAAACTCACGCCAATGAAAACAAAACCTACGTGGTGGAGGTTATTAAGAAAGGGTCAGAAAATCCTGCTTAATACATCAATTCAAATGCATTTATTTTTTTTCCTCCCCCTTATCTCTCTTCTAAAAAAGAATAAAAACACACACACACACACATCTGCAACTCAACAATCTGTCCTATACATAAGAGTCAATGTTATAAGATAACAGCCTCATAAAGTCATTTGTTATTGTATGTCATCATCACTGCTGTCTTCTGTTGATCCGCCCCAGTTGAGCAGAGGTCTGCGGTCAAGCGGAACACACGGTCTGATCCTCTGCCAGCGGTTTGGAGGCCATATGATGTGAGATGCTCTGCCATGGAGAAGTCCGAGTGAAACCTGCAGAAAGACACTCCTGTTTACTTATAAAAAAAAAAAAAAAGTTAGAAAAAAATTAACCAACTAAATGGTCTAAACACTGAACAGAATAACTATGTAAGATAGATGATCCATCCATCCATCCATTAATCCATCCATACTGCTTATCCACCAAGGTTGAGGGGGTAAGCTACAGCCAATCCCAGCTGACTTTGGGTGATAGAGGTCTACACCCGGAACAGGTCACCAGTCCACGGCAGGGCCAGGTGTGGTCTTCAAACACCATAACGAGTAACATACTTTATTATTAATCAATCAGGGCGCCACATTTTATTTAGATCTGTTTATGTTGTTTGCTGCAGTGTGCTGCTAGAAACAAATTCCTCATGTTAAGATTTATGTTTAAGATGTTCTGTTGTTTAAACAGCGTCTTTAATCTTTAATAGTGCGTGAGGGTGGCTGAGCTGTGTCTACAGAGTGGGATTAGTCACTACAAACGAGCGCAATGTTCCGTGAACTGTACTGAGTCACAAGCAATGTGGAAATGCTGGTGACAGGAAGTGTACGTGTCTCAGTGCTCGCAAAACATAAATGTTCTCTTTCAATCTGTGACACTTTCTCAGTATCATCACGTCTCTGCTCCACCTGCATGTCTGCAAACTGTTACTGAATAAACATTCACTGATCAGTCTGAAAACTGGATGTTGATTTTGAGTTCATTTAATATTTATTCTTATTTTCAATTTTTTATTCATTATAAATTTCTTTGCCAAACCACTTACTCCTCCTAGGGTTGTGGGGAGGATGGAGACTATCCCAACTATGGACGAAGGCAGGGTACACCCTGAACAGCTCAGCAGTCCATCACTCACTCACTCACACACACACACACACACACACACACACATCTAGAAGCAATTTGGAATAGGTAGTTAGCCTAAAGTGCATGTCTTTGGACAGTGGGAGGAAAACTGGAGCACCCAGAGGAAACCCACACAAGCACTGGGAGAACATGCAAACTCCACAGAGAAAAGCCCTCCCCAAGCCTGAAACTTGAACTCTGGACCTTCTTGCTGTGAGGCAGGTGTGTTAACCTTTACGCCACAGTGATGCCACAGTGTATAATATTTTTTATATCAATATTATTTTATTGGTGCTGCTCATCTATAGCAATTGCATCAATCTCGAGTAAAATGCAGCTGTGCTTGAACTGTCACCATGCGGGTTCTCTCACCATGCATGCAATAGAAAGAAACAGATGCGACATTATTCCGAATAGCACATCCATAAAGTTAAAATCTTCAAGCACCAACAGCAGAGGAATTCATTTTTGACCGTTTTTTTTTTTTTTTTTTTTTTTAACTTATTTAAAACAGGTTTCCGCTCATTGCTGGGGTTTTGAGAGCATCCCTATCAAGTCACACAGTGTCACAAAGGGTAACTGTGCCTGGAGGAGAGAGAGAAAGGGATCCAACTGCCTCAATTTAAACACAACTGCTTGTCATTGGCTAAGCTAATCACCCAGACAGCATAGCAATTATACTTTCATGAACTCTGGCCGGAGACTAGAAAAAAACTCTTAAGGAGTTGCAAAGTTTCATTAATTAAAAGAACTAAAATGATTCATACTACATCAGATTTATAATACTCTGAGTTTCAGCTCTCAAAAATGAGGGACAGCAGCTATAATTCTTAGATTATTGTTACAAATTATAATTCACAATCATTTTGCTGACAAAATAAGAATTATGGTAAATAATTACTCCACCAACTTAAGTGCAAAACATCACACTTTATTATTTTAAATCACAACAGACAGCTGTACCACCTGGGAGCTCGAGTCCTACTATATATCCTGTAAAGTGATAACACATGCTCTTTACTCTTCCTCAGCTTTAAGGATCAACCAGAGCCAAATCAACATGAAGTAATTAATCTGGCCGCAGATGAAGAGCGAGATCCAAGTGTTTTGACCAGATGAGGAAGCCAGACAAAGCTTTCGGTGCTACCTGCTCTCTGAGTAGTTATGTTTGGAGGATGTTATTTTTATTATTATTTATTCATTTTTGCAAATGGCTGGAAAAGGGTTAAGGTAAGCTGAGGTCTCTGGATTAAGCAGGCTTAGTGTCATGGTACAGTATCAAAGCCAAACATAAGGCAGGTACCTCTGTGAATACAGCTCAGGTTAAGAAATGAGATGCAAATATCAGTGGCTTAGCGAGATACCATTTACACAGTGTGCAAGGGCAAAACCTGTAGCAACATAAAAGACATGACATTAGTGCCATCATCCACACGTGCCTAATGAGATTTGCATACTCTCTTTTCTAATACACCTAATTCACTCCATTTATGCCCTAATGTTAAGCGGATTACTTGGTGACTATGGAATAAGCCCCTCCATAGGTGATGTAATAGGTGCCCAGTGCCATAGTGATTAGCATGTCTACCTCACAGCAAGAAAGTCCTGGGTTCGAGCCCTGTGCCTTGTGAGGGTGTTTCTGTGTGGAGTTTGCATGTTCTCCCTGTGCTTGGGTGGTTTTCCTCTGGGTGCTCTGGTTTCCTCCCATAGTCCACAGACATGTGCATGAGGCTTAGTGATTAAGGTTCTGGGTTACTGATCAAAAGGTTGGTGGTTCAAGCTTCAGTACTACCAATCTGCCACTGATGGGCCCTTAACCCTCAACTGCTCAGTTGTATAAATGTGATAAAATGTAAGTTGCACTAGATAAGGGCCAAATGCCTTAAATGTAAATTTTGCTTTGTGCTTACAAAATGCACTGAAGTGGCTTCCTGTAGGATGTTTAGGATTTGTGGGACGTGGAACCATGGAAATGATAACACTATAAGAGAACCAAACCAAAACATGCCAGAAATGCAACTATATCCTCTAGGAACTGGAGTGTTGATTGTTCAGACGTTTAATCAGACATTGCGAGCCTGCTCAAACTGATCTGACAGGAATTTGGCCCGATTCTTTGTCAGGGCAGACTGGTACAGAGCTAAAAACAGGCCAAGCTTGCACATATATGATTTTTATAGTATGTATCCTACATGACTAACACTATGTTAATATGTTTCATTGGTTCCATTGATCCCGTGATTTATTAATAAAAACATCAACAACAAAAAAAATGCAACTCTTTACTCTGGTCAAAAAAAGTATTTTCTATCAGCCATTTTAAGCAATGGTACCATTGAAATACCCTGGAAAGAAGGAACTCGGTCAAGTTTGAAATTTTAACCCCCGAGTCACTAGTAAAAAAAAACCCAACACATTAGCATATTTTTTACTCACATACAATATTTTGCAAAAGTCTTAGGCACATGCAAATAATGCAAATAATGCAAACAAACTTGTTTGTTTGTTGTGGCTGCAGTAACAGAAAATGAATAAATGAAAACTACCCAATTGAAATAGAAGACTGAACATATGGCCACCTTAATATAACTTAACATAAATGTCTTGAACCTTTAAAGAACCTGTGTTACTTTAAAACAAACACTTTTTGCAAACGGTAAACCAACGAGGCAGTGTTTAAAAGCTGAGATTTAAATCCTTCTTTTGTGAGGTGAAAAATAAAGTTCTGTATCCCAACAACTGCAGCTCCCACCCCCAACCTTGATCGCTGTCTCACCCCATAATACATCAAGTCAAGGTGAAACTGCAGTCCACTATAAAACAGCAAAAACAAACTGTCCGAAACATCCAGCAGGTATATTTCTCCAGTGATATATGACCTGACAGCATTTTGGCAGATATGTCTTCCATACCACTGTACAGTGCGTTCTGTGTGCAGGAGAGCAATCACAGCAGGCATTCTGAGGAATGGTCATGTGCCGGTAATAAAAGAGAGCTTATATTTGCTTCCAGACAAGAATCATCATTTAAAAATGTGCCGGAGGACAAAAATACTGTGGTGTTGCTAAGAGCTTTAGGCTACAGAAAAGGACACTTGAAATTCAGCCACAAACCTCTTTCTCTGTAAAGACAGCCTCTGACCAGAAACACTTTTCTTAACACAAGCAGCACAACACCTAAAATCTTTCTGGGGAAATAAAATATCTTTCAGCTGATACACTGAGCAGGGAGGTATAAAGACGAGGGCAGAGTTACAGAAAAACACTGTTCTATTCAATACATTTAAAGGCAGTGTTTGCGTGTGTTTGTGTGTGTGTGTGGTGTCAGTATAGCGCACAGCATGGGTGAGGTGGCAAAGCAGTGCACGGCTGTAAATATTGTCCTCAGGAAGCTATCTCTGTGTTCCCTATGTTTTTCATATAGTTTTTTGGAGCCATGTGTAAAGGTGGCAAATGTCAATGAAGTCTTTGTGTTTGACCAATTCAGAGGTGCCAACATTACCAACAAGAAAATTCTAGCAGGCAGGGAGTTAAAATAATACTTCTTACACACACACACACGATTTTAGTGCATGTCATTGGATGAGACAGATAACATTTTCCCTACCAAGCAACAATAAGAAAAAAAGGAAACAAAAGTTCCACGTGACCACTACAGAATAACAAGCAGCTCCTCCTTGTTTTAATCTGCCAAAGTCTTGCACAGACCCATCCAGTTTTCTGCTGTTTCTCAAACAGTATTGTCCAGTTACAACTTTGTTGTAAGATCTGGTGACTTTTTAGACAAAAACTTTATTTCATAAAATAACCTGGTCATAAATGCCCTTTCAAACAGATGTTAACATCTGTCATGCACTCAACATGGCTTGCCAGATTGCTTCACAGCTGCTGGTCATTGATCAGCATTGTTCCCAACATCCAGTCTCTGATCAGCATTATTACCAACAGCCAATCACGGACCACCATTGTTTCCAACATCAAGTCTCGGATCAGCATTGTTCCCAACATCCAATCACAAAACCACCATTGTTCCCAACATCCAGTTTCTGATCAGCATTTTTCCCAACATCCAATCACGAACCACCATTGTTCCCAACATCCAGTTTCTGATCAGCATTGTTCCCAACATCCAATCACAAAACCACCATTGTTCCCAACATCCAGTTTCTGATCAGCATTTTTCCCAACATCCAATCACGAACCACCATTGTTCCCAACATCCAGTTTCTGATCAGCTTTTTTCCCAACATCCAATTACAAACCACCATTGTTTCCAACACCCAGTCTCTGATCAGGATTGTTCCCAACATCCAATCACAGACTACTGTTGTTCCCAACATCCAGTCTCTGATCAGCATTATTCCCAACATCCAATCACAAGCCACCACTGTTCCCAACATCCAGTCTCTGATCCGGATTGTTCTCAACATCCAATCATAGACTACCATTGTTCCCAACATCCAGTCTCTTATCAGCATTGTTCAGAACCTCCAATTACTGATCAGCATTGTTCCCAACATTCAATCACAAAACCACCCTTGTTCAACATCCAGTCTCTAATCACCATTTTTCCCAACATCCAATCACAAACCAACATTGTTCCCCAAATCCAGTCTCTTCAGGATTGTTTTTAACATCCAATCACGGACCACCATTGTTCCCAACATCCAGTCTCTTATCAGCATTATTACCAACATCCAATCACGGACCAGCATTGCTCTTAACGTCAAGTCTCGGTTCAGCCTGTTCCCAACATACAATCATGAACCACCATTGTTCCTAACATCCAGTCTTTGATCAGGATTGTTCCCAACATCCAATCATAATAACCATAGTTCGCATCAAGCAATCATTGATCACCATGGCTCCCAACATCCAATGATGGACCACCATTATTCTTATTGAGCAATCACTGATCAGCACAGACATTAGATGCTTATAACCAAAAAAAGCTTTTTTGAAAAACGTGAACTGAAGGGAAGCAAATGGATGTTTCCCTTTGAGCAAACAAACTTTTTTGCTGGATCAATTTTATGTGTGTTTGGCCTGATTACCTACTAACACTTAAAAGCTGGCACCTCTGCCAATTCTAATGATTATATGTGGAATAATTCTTCATAAAAGATACACCACCTCACCAGTTTATGAATAAATAAATGATTTCTTTCATTAATTAAGAACATTATAAGAAAAATGAATGATTGATTTACCGGTCCGAAGGTGTTACTGTCAAAGCTGTGGCCGTGATGATCGCCCTCGAGCCACAGGTGTCCATCTGGAACTCTTACGTAACGGTTTTTATATCCCAGTGTCCTGCAAACAGTCAAACTACCTGGAATTAACAATCTCTGTAGTATTTTTAACAGCAACATACTCACTCTCATGGAGTGGGAACAAAACATGCCATTGTGATTTCCAATCCTTGTTCTAGCAGTGATGTATGGTACAAAGTGAAATGCAATATCCGGTTTGTCAATAGCTTTAATTTTGGATCAGTATTCAATAGCAATAAACCAAGGACAATCTTTGTTTTTCTGGATGAGTCTGAAATGTGCCTCTGTCTCATATCTGTAGTGGTGCTTTGGGACAACCCTGGTCTAATTGGACAGGGGCCAAGAGGCTGCCGTTACGAGCAGGAGGAATAGAAGGGAAGACTTGGTCGACATGAAACACACCATCCACAATTACAGCTGAATTTACAATAAACTGAGATATCTATACCACTGATTTACTGCCTTCATATTAGAGTTGCACTGGAGAAACATTATATCCCACAACTTGGAGACATCATTTCAAAGCCCACTGTCTGCACCAAACTAATATGAGCAGAAAAAAAAAGAATGAAATATAAGAAGAGGAAACTGAAACAATTGTTGGGTAATTAGATAGTAACTAATTAAGAGCTGTCATATCGCCCAAGCAAATAAGTATGTTTTGCAAGAGTTTGGAGAGTCATACACTAAGGTTATTGATTTAAAATCTTTTATCATCTATTTCAGGCAGCATGGGGGTGTAGTGGTTGGCACGTTAGCCTCACAACAAGAAGGTCCTGGGTTTGAGCCCTGTGCCTGGCGAGGGCATTTCTGTGAAGAGTCTGCATGTGCACCTCAGTGCTTGTGTGGGTTTCTTATGGGTGAGCCAGTTTCCTCCCACAGTCCAAAGACATGCACATCAGGCTAACTGGATATTATCTATTGCCTGTATATGCAAATGTGAATTTGAATGATTGTGTGTCTGTTTTGGTGCTGTGATGGTGTGTTGAGCTACTATGGGTGTACCTTGTCTTTGCCCAGAGTTGGCTGGGATGGGCTTCAGCTTCCCTGCAACCCTAATAAAGAATAAAGTACTTCGGAAAATGAATGAAAATTATGAAAATAAAAATGATATATTATATTGATTAACCCCAGTAGAATTCTCAGAAAAAAGAAGGGCTAACAGAAACGATTCACTTGTATGCTTCACTAGATAAACCACTTGGACATCACTTCTTATGAAATGGACTGCCTTAATCACATTTTAGCTACAGAAAAGATGACCAGACCACTACATTTTGAAAATCCTGTAGATAAAGGTCAAGAGATTCAGTTAATGGAGAAAATGTGATCTCAGTGACTTTGACTGTGGCATGGCTGTCAGTGCCACATGGGCTGGTTAAGTATTATAAAAAGCGCTGACTTCCTGGGATTTTTTTTCCCCTCGGAATGACAAACTGTAAAGTTTATCCAGAATGAAAACATGGTGTGAGAGGCATTTTGTTGATGGAAGAGGTCAGAGGAGAATGGCCTGAATGGCTCGAGTTGACAGGAGGGCAACTGTGATTCAAATAAGAGTTTTTTAAAAGCATGATGGGCAGAAACACATCCCTGAACACAAAACTGAATCTCAAGGGGGATGAATTTCAACAGCAGAAGTCCACGTCGTGTTCCACTTCTATTAGCCAAGAGCAGGAATCTGATGCCATGGTGGGCACAGACTCGCAGAAAGTGTGAGGCTGGAGACAGACCAGATGACATACAGTATCAGGGGTTAGAAAGACATTAAACTAGTTACACTAGTTACCTCACCAAGAAGGTTCTGCTTTGCCTTCAGTTTGTTTATTGTTTGTTAGCAGGATTTGGCAACAAATTAAGTTTTGTGCAAACTTTCATGGCATTTATACCAGAGGTGGGGCTTTGGACAAGGAAAGTTCCAATAGATTTTGGAGATGATCCAGATCAAATCTCGGATTTGGGAATTTTTAAAAAGATTCTTTTAACACTGATATTTTTTGTGAATGTGTGGTAATAAAACAGGCCCAACAGGAGTTGATCTGTACTTTCTATTATTTCCTTCCTTGGTGGAGGTTTGTGCTCTCGGAGTGCCCTTGTTTTCTATTTGTTTTTTGTAAGTTAATCTGAGTTGAATGAAACGAGTCAGAGATGTACCTCTTTTGCCTGCAGGACATAAGATTGACACCTGTGACCTAACCCTTTTGTCTTGAACAACCAAAACAAGCTCCAAAGTTACAGCTTTACCTTTTACTGTTAAAAAAGTGCTCTAGTTTGACACTAGAGAATTATTCCATGTTAAAAAATGACTTCTTAAAAAAAAAAAAGTGAACTATTACAAACATTTTTATTACATTTACCTGGAACATCTGCCTAAGCACGTTCCTGTGCAATTTACTATAGAAACAATAATGAGTGACATAATATAAACGTGTCACTGTCTGCT
Organism: Neosilurus mollespiculum; assembly: GCA_030014195.1. Lineage (NCBI taxonomy): Eukaryota > Metazoa > Chordata > Actinopteri > Siluriformes > Plotosidae > Neosilurus > Neosilurus mollespiculum. The sequence goes on along the minus strand of JAQMYF010000024.1, from coordinate 33,252,739 downwards.
GATAGATCTGCTTTTATGTAAGGGATAATGTAGACTCCTGATCTTAGTAAAAAGCTAAAAAATTAACCCTAAATGGTAACGTACGGCAATCCGGCCATTTTTGCAAAATAAACTCCAACAGAATGATTTGGACCCTGATGCATAGTGGTTTATTTTGTGATAATGACTGGCTCACTGTATGTTATCCCATTTCTGACACCACTGCTTACTAAAGAAATCAATAAACTGGAGACAAAATATTGATTTTAAAAAGATTTTATTTCTTCCGGTGATAACACTCAGTGCTAACAATGGAGTGCTGAATAGTCCGCCGAAAGCCGTGATTAATCAATCAGAATCGAGTATTCAAATGAGCTGTGTACTAAAGTAACTCAATACTTAATTTGACCAATGAGAGCTTAAAAAACATTGTCATGGGTAAATAATGCTTAAATCAAACTGACAGCGACTTCATTCTCCTGCTTTAAAAATGGGTGGAATTTTTTTTTAAATTAATAAATAAAAATTTGCCTTCATTTGCTTTTCTGGTCTTCCAATGTAGAATATACTAAATCTTTTAAAAGCTTAAAAACATGCTATTACAGAGTACAGTTTGATTATGTTCCCATGTAGAATATGCTAAAACTTTGAATGAGTTTAAAAACACGCCTGTGTAGTATATTCTCCTCAGAATTATTTACCTCAGGCTCTGTGGATGTCGCTAAATTGTATCAAGGTTTCCTGTCAGGGAGTCTTCAGTGAATAATTGTTAATGAAAAAGTCATTTTAATCAGGCTAAATTCAACCAAAGCCTTTTTTAGTTTGGATGCAGCCTGTTTGTGTAATGGCATTGTTTTGTGGAGATTTATAAATCCCAGCCAGCAATATGACAGAAGCGGCACAATGCTGGATATCCGCCTGGCTGTGATTACCTCTCAGCTCTGCCAACACAAATAGGTCGGTTATGATTCCATTAGTTAACAAAAGTGTTGCCAAGCAACGCATCAACTCTTTCCCGGCTGCAGACTTGCTTATATCACTATTCCTAATTTACACCGATAAAGTCAACCCTCTTTCTTCTCTCTCCTTTGTTCTTATCTGACCGCTACTCATAATTTTTAATCTGATGCTATTTTCATAACCGCATTCATATTTGTGAAATGCTGTGTAATCACTGAACATATCAACACACCTGAAAGCTCTCTGATAGACAGAATCTCTCCGTGCCCTTATTTGCATGATATCAATGCCTTCCACCAATCAAATCACTGGTTCAGAACCGCTGTATAATATTTCTTCTGGCTTCTTGCACTTGCTGGAGTTCCAAGTATGATGACAGACACTTTCTGTAAAGTAGCTAAACGTAAACGTGGCTGTAAGACGGCTCAATTACAAGTTTTATCTGAAAATCATACAGCACCCATGAGAGTATGACAGGGGCAATGCAAAGTTTTTAGATAAATAACTGGAAGATTTTCAGATGCGGTTGATAAAAATGGCCAGAAAGCTTATTGTGCAGACTGTGTGAAACTATTTACAACATGCAGAATGAGTACTAATGCTGTATAGTCCCACATGCAGTTAACCAGCCACACAACAGAAACTGTATTTAAAATAGAAAATAGCCTACTCTCCGGCTGCGCCTGAACGTTAAACACAAATTTGAATGCCCTTCATTACTTTTTGAAAAGACTTTGATTCAGGCTCTTACAGGCATTTCTTCACATGCCTTTATGCTGAGCTTTTCCATTCATATTTCCACTAACAATCCAATTGGTATATTTAAAAAAAAATTCCAGGAGCTCAAGAATTGTCAGATTTTCAGAGAGGTTGAATTGTGGGTTGAATTGTGGGTCAGTTAGACAAATAACCAATAATTTGAATATTCCTCTGTCAATGGTAAAAAGTTCAACAGTGAAGGTAAGACCACCACGGATCCACGACCAGGTCGACCTGGACCATCAGAAAGATGCCTTCAATCTGTGAAGAAAGCAGTGGAGAAAAATCGCCTTCCAAGCCGCAGACATTGCAGAAGACATCCAAACCAGCTCAAAAACTGTTACCCGCTATCTTCATCAATTGGGCTATTATGGCCGAGCAGCCAGCACATTTGAAAGTCATCTTTGAAAACCCAAAAAATGCCGCAGAAACAAAACACGAAACATGAAAAACTCATCAGAAATGAGAAAGAGGAGCAAATATATTCATAAAAAATCAGAGATACTACAGAAAGCTACAGAAAAGAGGAGAGATAGAAAGAAACAGCTGGAATCCAGGCACCAAAACACGGGTGTTTTTTTTTTTTTTTTGGAAATGTGGGACTTTTGGAAAGACAAACAAAAGGGACCTTATTGTCATTACATCACAGTGCCAAGCAACAGTATTTGGACAGACTAAAGAGACCCTGACAGAAATAAATGCCATTGTTTTATTTGCTGTGAATTCAAAACCAGATTCCTCAACAACACTTTGGAACACAGAGAAATGACTAACGACATCATATAGAGTAAGTTCTACTGTTTACTTTGAGATATGGTACACTGTAAGGTGATATGGATTTTTTTGCAGAAGTTTGGTAAGGAATCATAACATGATTACTGCAATATATCCAAAAAAATTATACACATGTGACTTGCAGTATTACATAAAAGCATCATTACAAAACTCTGGTTTAGCGCTTTCCTGTTAAACAAGTTTGCCATAGACATCTAATTATTTTGTTGTTATGGTATGCATTAAGTCAGGTAGGGGTTTGGCTCTGCTACTGGTACCATGTAACCCAGTACAACCTGTTGAATGGTCAGGCGGTCGGCGACTAAACCGGCTCCCCCACCAGTGTTTGCTGGTGAGGAGGGTGGCACGACACCCACCAGGACGAAAAGCAAGAACTGTGAAAGGCCCAAAGAACTCTTTGTGAGTCAACAACCATCTTGCACACCAAGTGGACAGGAAACAAGCTAAGGCTGTTGACGCTGGTCTCCCTACTTCTGGAAGACCGAATGACGATTTGTCCCCAAATTCCAATGGCAGGGGTACATCTGATTCGAGCACCAACTCCAAAGCACTTTTGCATTGTATGAAACCATTCACCATGGCCACTTTCAATGCATGTACAATAAAGACCGAGGCAAAAACAGTGGAACTTGCCCATTGCACCAGCTCTTGCAATATTGGAATTCTGGATGTTCAGGAGCACCACATCATCCACCAGATACCATTTGAATTCTGAAAAATAGAATACCTTGTTACCTTATCAGCAGGTGTAGGCCTCCTATTGTCCAACAAGGCGAAGAATGCCCTCTGTAATTTGCAATCGTACTCTCCCTGAGTTATGCTATCTGTATTCTCTGGCAATCCTGCAACAACAGTCATAGTCACTTATTCTCCCACAAATGTATCCAATGAGAACATAGTTGAGGAGTTTTACGACAACTTACTTGCAGCAGCCCATGACACCTCTGCTCACAACTTCCTCTGTATCTTGGGAGACTTCAAAGCATGCTTAGGACCAGAAGATGCCCCATACCCATTTCACGAGTCCACCAATAGAAATGGTGAACATCTTGCAGAGCTTCTTACTGAGAACAATCTTTTAGCAGCCAACACCTGCTTCCTGAAGCATCTTGGAAAGAGATCGACTTTCCAAGACCGCGGCACGTCATCCAAACGCCAGCTGGATTACATGTTAGTAAGGAAGAAGTGGCGCAATAGCATTCTGGATGTGAAAGCTTACAGATCTCTAGGCTCAGACCATCGAGTGGTAAGCATGAAGGTTCATCCTACCCTTCGAAACCCTAGGGGTCAGAGAAAGCTACCCTGCTATGACTGGAAGCTGTGTGCAGCTAGGTATGATCTCCAAGCTCTATATACCACTGAAGTTAGAAACCGATTCCAACTCTTGGCAGAGGATGAACACAGAGACCCCTCTGAACGTTATCAGGAGTTCATAGAGGCCAATAAGATCGCCATGAAAAAATGTGTCCCCAAGAAGGCAAAGACACATAAACCGCTACGATCAAGACATCCCGATATCGTGAAGGTGAGGGGAAGACTGATTGAGGTGCAGTCAATAGCAGCATCAGCCAAGGCGGGTGACCCTGTAGGCAACGACCAGGCTGTGGATGAAGCAAGCAAATCCCTGTATAGCGCCTATGACAAAATTATGGCTGAGGAGCTTGAGGAGAAAGCTGCGCGGATTGAACAGGCTCATGCAAGTGGGCAATCCAGTAAGACCTGGAGAGTTGTGAATGAAATCAGAGTCTGAAAGAAGTGCACGAGGGCCAAATAGCTGGATCTGGTCCGGAGGAACATGTCCACAGTTGGTATAACCATTTAAAGTACTTACTGGGCAGCTCACAGGATGCCGCTGACACCGTACAGGACATACTGGATCTCGACATCGAAGATGGTCCCTTTTCTAGGTAAGAGTACGAGCAGGTGAAGACATCACTTATATTAAGAAGATATTATACTCATACAAAAGTTCTGGCCCGGATAATATTCTGCCTGAGGTCTACAAGATCTGAAACCTTGACGACATCATTCTGTCCTTGTGCAATTCTTCTCTGATGAACAACTGCAAGCTGAACCAGTGGTCGCTCTCAGACCCCAATTACCCCAATTCCTAAAGCAGGAAACCTCACAAGCACAAAAAATTACAGAGGTATAAGCCTTACTTGAGTTATAGCCAAGATCTACAATTGAATAATTCTAAACTGCATTCAGGCACCTACTGAACTCCACTGCCGATTTAACCAGAATGGATTCAGAGCGGGAAGATCCACCTCAAGCCACATCTTAGCCCTACGGCGCATCTTAGAGGAGGTGGGTAAACACAACCTCTCTGCAATGATAACATTTTTGAACTTCAGAAAGGCATTTGATTCGATCCAGAGAAATAAAATGTTTAAGATCTTGAAGGCTTATGGTATTCCACCAAGACTGCTCACAGCCATTAGAGCTATGTATACCAACACAAGAGCCCGAGTCGTTACCGAAGATGGCACATTTAATGAATTTGAGGTCACCGTGGGCATGCTCCAAGGAGACACACTTGCTTCATTTTTGATTATAGTGGTCCTTGACTATGCCCTCCGGACCGCAATTGGTGTAAGGGAGTCAGAGCTTTGTCTCATGCTACAGCCCCGAAGATTGAAAAGACTCCTGGCAAGGATGCTGGCTGATCTAGACTTTGCCGATCGATTTGTTGTCGAACAACATCTCCCAGGCACAGAAACTGTTAGCATGCGTAGAAGAAAGGTGCAATGAGATTGGGCTCACAATCAACGAGCAACGAGCGTGGGGTCCCAAACAGGGCAAACGAAGTCCTGGACGGCCGGCGCAAACCCTGCTGGACACCCTGATGATAGATGTCGGGGCGGTCAACACTGCCGAGCTTGCTGCCTGCATGCTAAATCGAGAAGACTGGGCTACAAGGTGTGCAGCTCGGCTTAGGCCACCCAGATGAATGCATAGTACAGAATAAATACGGTATTTTTAAATTTAAAACAATGTTATTATCCCACATCAAGTCATGCTCTTTGCAACATGCAAACATTTTTATTCAAATAGTGCTGTATATTTTAATGTTGTTTATTGTAGAAAACGTATTGCAACATATTTTTATAGTTATTCTTCATATAGAACAATTAAATATATAGAAAACCAATAAATGTGCCAGTAATTAGAGGATGCTCTTGTTTATATCTATTAGATCTTATCAAACTGTTTTAATATTATGTATATTTATTTTTTTATATTAATATATTTATTGGTTAATGGATAATAATTGTTGGTATAAAAATAATTTTAAATAAAATAATTTCTAGACACATGTATGTTCAAAGTGGACACTGCATACTAAGACCAACTTTTTTGCCCTCTTGCATGCAACAACCCATTTGGAATGGGAGACTTCTCATGATTGGGAAACCTAAAAATTCATGTATGGTATACACCAGCATTCAGGATGTTGCACACACATGTACATCTATATAATATATGGATACATAATGTATATTTGGGACATAATATCATATAATACAGAACTATACACACAAATGACAAATGAATGAGTATCTACATATATATACATGTACATGTAGATGTAATACTGCTATTAAA
>JAQMYF010000024.1:33220235-33236706 GCA_030014195.1 Neosilurus mollespiculum | reverse complement strand
ACACACTCACATACATACTCATACAAACACACACACACTCACATACATACTCATACAAACACACACACATACATACTCATACACACACACACACTCACATACATACTCATACAAACACACACTCACATACATACTCATACAAACACACACTCACATACTCATACAAACACACACACACACACTCACATACATACTCATACAAACACACACACACACACACATATATATATACATACTGTTACATCATATATTTGTTATACATGGTAAAAAAATGTGATCAGGTCTTTATTATGGTTCTCTGTGATCACTAAATGTTTTGCTGCACTTTCATTAAATCTTTCTTGCGCACACACACACACACACACTAGCAGCACAGCCTGCTCTCTGCACGCACTCTTATGCTGCCTATGGCAACCATGCTCAGTATGCACCACTCTGACAAACCCAACACCTCACATTTCCCAACCATCCTGCTCCCATCTTTCACTCTGTCCCTTTTCCTGGATGGCAGACACTATCAGACACATTAAAATCAAGTTAATCCACCTCATGCTGAATGTTTACAGTTCAAAGCCGATATGTTTAGCAGAAGTTGTATTCTGTGTTTTGATAACACATCTATTAAAATCTAGTAAAGATGCATCATGCAGCAGAGTCTTTCATTAACAACCTTCAGTAAGAGATTTAGTTAAAGCTGTGTTTGCTGCATACTGTGGTTTCACCTTCCAAAGAGATGCCGCTTTAATGAGAAGATCGTAAACGGGTGGACTGTGTAATTAACCCTCAAACCACTTGTATATTGAATTATAGTACAGTATAAATAGTATAAAGGATAGTATAAATATAAATATCAAATGTAGCATAAATGATCAACAAAACACTAGTGTGTTGATTATTCTCCTATAACAGCACATCTTGTAATTATTTTATTTCCTTTTGAAAAACAGCTATTCAACAACAATTAACTTTTTTATTAATTAAAACAAACCTTATACTTTTTTATCCATTTATAATTGCATTTAACATCATGGATTGTTTGTGTTTCCCATAGTGACACTGGAAGCTCCTTTAAAAATGGTTAAATGAAATCTCACCATTGGAGAATAAAAAATACAAACCAAAACAAACACCATATAAAGGCGTGTCACCACAAATTGAGCCCAGCATCCCAAAAGTTCATTCTGAGATACAGTGATTTGAAATGGTAGCACATTAAGAATGACTTGTGTTTTCCAATTTGGCCTTAAGCACATTCCTTAATCTAGAAAAAATATTATAAATCAGTACCAAAAATACTACACTGTCATACCTATAAATATGAGTATGTGTATCGTGTTGGCCAAATAAATGTGTTCTTCATTCATTTCAATTTAAACATCAAACTTTACAGGATATTTTTCTTCAAACTTGATTTTCTATTAAGATGATGATATATGTTATCATCATCTTAATAAAAAAATCAAGTTTGCAGAAAAAAATCTCCTGTAATGTTTCCTTTTCTTTGTATTGGCTCTACCAAATTTAACAAATGACCCTTTATTTTTAGGAGAGAATTATGTGTAGATTTTGAATATCCAATAAAACAATTTAAATGTATTGACTGTTGACGCACTCATTTTGTATGACATGACTCATATTTACGAACATTTACACCGTTTTTAATCTGTTTAAAGTCTGCCATCCATAGACTGTTAATATAAATCTGGGATTTATCAGAGCTGTAGCTTCTGACCAATCAGAACTGAGAATTCAACCTCGCTGTGGTATGAACAATACCACATTTACCTTTCTCCTGGACATTTCAACATACTGTTTTCCTCTGTGACATGAGGCTTCGTGAATGGGTGGGCACAATTTTGGTGGGAGATAAAGTGTATATGGAAACCACTTGTCTTCTAAGATTCCTTATCGCCAGAAATGGCCTTATCAGAGTAGACAAGCTTCTAGTTATAGAACTTTTTTAAGAAATGTGACAGGAAGAATAATACAGTTACAATATGCAGCTTTTTAATAATAAGATATTGGGATTCTATCACTTTTATCAAAAACTGTGATAACGTGATAGGAAATGTAATATCAGCACCTTCTCAGTGTTGAGTGTGCGCTACTTTCTCCCCATGCAACACACATTCCATATTCGTATACAAAAAAAAAAAAAAAGGATCAGAATAGGTCTACTGCTGGGGTGATAAAAGAAGGCAAGAAGGACAGGAACACAATAGAAAGAACTGCAGATGATGCACAAGACTAAAACAGAGGTGAATAATTGCTGGCTGAAATAGTTGAAACATCCATGGGGATTCTGTCAGTAGTGGTGAAGTGTAATTAATTGCATCTGTGCCAAATATTCAATAGCTAAGCCGAGCAGGTGGGAGCGCAGGGACTTTATATTTATACCTGCCTTTTATACCTGTGTTCCTGTTCTCTCTGTCAGTACTGGGTTCCCACTGATTCTAGGTTACGGTGAAGAGCTTTTATATATGTTACATGCACACAAAGCCATCAGATAATTCCAAAAACGGTGCTTGTTGTACATAATAATGAAATAAGAGCCTAGTAAATACTACAGTAACATACTACAAGGCTATCATATTTTTTTATATTATAATTTTTCAGGCAGTTTAGGATCAAAATAGTTTTATTTAACTGTATGATATTACGAGTATCAAACAAACATTGATTCAATTAGACTCATTAGCTGTCTGTGACAAGTATTGTTCAATAAATGAAAAAGCCAATGAATTGTGCAGCCATACACTGCAGCTATTTACTGAATATTACTGAAATGTAGGAAAGGCAAATATGCAAAGGTTACTCATGCTAGAAAAGTAAATTAGAGCTGAAAAATTGTTTTCATTTATGCTCAAGTAAAATCTTACACATGAAATACTGGTAGTTGCTTCTAAATTAGATTATTACCAAGAAATTAAATAAACTTCTAATCATCTTCATAAGCAGGAGTGATATAAAGGCCTGTACGAAAAATGTACTGAGTTTAAGTTTAAGTTTTTGTCTTTCCATAGCGAAACTGTAAAAAGTTCCTTTAACCAAAATGTCAGTCATTTCCTTCACTGGTTCACCTGGAATTTCTGTGTATTTACTACCATTATCGGTCACTACATCTTCCCATTTAAGCCTCCATGATTGACTCATGTCAATTAATATTCATTCATTCATTCCATAAACCACCACTTAATCTTACTCGGCAGAGGCTGGAGCCTATCTCAACCAACTCTGGATGAAGGAGGGGTACACTCTGAACATCCTGCCAGCCCATCGCAGAGCCAATACACACACACACACACACACACACACACACACACACACACAACCATTTAAACTCACACTCACATCTAGGGGCAATTTGGAACAGCAAGTTAGCCTATTGTGCATGCCTTTGGCCTGTGGGAGGAAACTGAAGTACCCAGAGAAAAGCTTGGGGGAGAACATGCAAACTCCACACAGAAACGTCCTTGCTGACCCCGGAACCTTCTTGCTGTGAATCGGACATGCTAACCACTACGCCACAGTACCACCGAATTAACATACAACGGAGCTATATTGTTAGTTGTAATATAAACAAAAGCAGGTGGCACAGTGGAGTACTGTCGCCTCATAAGAAAAAGGTTCTAGGTGTTTGTATGGCATTTGCATGTTCTCCCTCTGATTGTGTGGGTTTTCTCTGGGTGCTGCAGTTTCCTCCAACAGTCCAAAGACATGTACTTTAGGTCAACTGCCTACTAAAAATTGCCCATATGTGTGAATTGTTATTTATCTCTGGGTCCTACCTTGCTTCTCACCTAAAGTCAGTGGGGATTGGCTCCAGCTCACCCGCATACCCGGACAGATGAGTGCTGCAGATAATAGATGGCTGGGTGGATGAACAAAAATTATCCCCAACTCCAAAGCTCTGTACTCTGTCCCACACTCACTTGATGTATCTGTTGATCCACTTGGCAAGAGGTGTACATGGAACTGTATCTATGTAAAGTTAGCCACTTGTTGTATTTTATAAGAATGATAATCTGCTTTATACCACATTGCTGGTAAATTCTCAATTCTAATTGGTCAGAAGGGGTTGATTCATTGTCTAAAGCAGCCCCAACACTAATTCTGATTGCAATTTTAATCACAGGTTAATAGTAGTGTATTTATTATAATATAATGTTATCATTTCTATAGTAACTTCTTATTCATAGAAATTAGTGGACACATTAACAGCAATAAAATATGAAGCAATAACTAGTCTTAATTAGGAGGAATTTAGAGTATTTCACATTTATAGAAGGAGTCTGACGTTTCAGTGCTTTATAGGTCACTGTAAGTCTTCCAGCATAGGAAAGTCTTCAGCATGGTGTAGTTTGATTATTATTTATTAATTTATTTATTTTTTTTACATACTAATGTGAGTTTCCCAATGAGCGATGAACATTTGCTGAAAGCAGCGTCTGGTGATTCACCACTTTATTGATGACTTTAAACTATTCACCAAGTATTTATCAGCCAGCAAGATATTAATTGGTAATTTGTTGATGACTCTCAAGCAACTTTTTGCTGATATTCTGGTGAGTAGCTGATGAACAGCTCACAAACAATTGGCGAATCCCTGTGAACAGTCAGTATCGTTGTGGTGAATGTATCCAGTGTCAACTGTTCTCTGACTGTTTGCCCAATCTTCGTTGAGTCGACTTCATATAGAATCATGGTCATGTGATCACAGATGTTTGTGAACTTCACGTAGAGTTTGCAAACATTTCGCCAAGTACTCTCCACGTATACAATAATTCACCACATTTCTGAGGGAGGCAAATGATTGAGAATAGTCGATGACCACAGAGAACGCTTACAGACCATTCAGAGAACAGTTGGTGACTGTGGCAAGTATTTACAGACCATTTGGTGGAAAGATATGTTTGCCAAAGATTCCTCAAAATTTTTTGAACATGTTCAAAACTCCTTGGCGAATGAAAGTGGGAGCGGCGATTGGTTGACGAAGATGGCGACTACTTGGAGACTATTTGCTGAATTTTTGCAGAACGAATTATGGCAAATGTCCATCAGAAAAAGTAATTATTTAAAAATAAAAAATTATTACAAGAACTACTTTGTCTCATGGATGTTCCAAGGCATTAAATGAATAAATACAGCAAAGCATTTATTAATGAACAAAACTTATAACTGTTGTCAAATTCCTGAGGTAAAAAGGAATAAACCACTTTGGGCTGCTGTGTTTTATTCACAACTTTACGGATTATAAACATAAAAAAATATCAGTAACTTTGCAAGAAAATATGATTATTAGCATACATGTTGAAATGACTTGTCTACAGCAAAAATGCTGATAAAATAGCTCTGCAGTAGACTGTCGCAAATTAGCTCTTCAACACCTGAGGTATACATAAATCATAAGTGCAACACACAGTGTTTATGACTGTATTGTTCTTAGTACACAGAAATAGAGGCTTTTTGATAATAATGCAGGCAAAATTGGAAAAAAAAAATAAAAAATAAAAAAAACCCATCTCCGGATTTTTTTTTTTTACCCAGACAACTAGTCATAATAATACCATGCAAAGCAATAAATCAGAAACTCCAATATAAAGCATTTACTACCATTTTAGTGAAAAATTCTCCCCACTCAGATCTCTATCTCAGCTAATGTGCAACAACACACAGCAGTTAGGGAAAGCTCTTAGAAGTGAACATTCACCGGCAGGAAACAAAGAGGAACTAATTTAATTAGTGTGTGTGTGAGTGGAGCAAAGGCTTAACAGTAGAGAATAGTAAAAAAAAAAAAAAGCATTCATGCTGTGTGACTGCACATATCTCAAAGCTTTGTTCACTTTAAAGCGCGTTAATCCGTATGTCTGCCTTCACAACAAAGAGATCTGACTCACAAGATGACCGTCTATTGCATATGGAATATGAGAATATATGGAAACATTGATTAAATATATTGCAAATGCATTGATGTGTATGAAACAATCAGTCTTGGTTGATCATAGATGTCGCCATGAGCTCCACTGACTGGGGTTAATTGAGTAGATCTTACTGAAAATGGACAGGAACAGTTGTACTGGTGAAAGAAATGCTAAATGATTTAAAGCTCAAACTCTGGTACGTTCATCTAAAATCATAATGTTTGATATTACCTTGTCTTTTTAAGGACTTTTTGACTATTTTGTTCGAGTACTGTATGACTATTTGACTTTAAAACCAAGCATAGACGATATTATGATAGAATTTATGATACAAACTGGGGCAGTGGCAGCTCAGTGGCTAAGTCTATGGGTTACTGATCAGAAGGCTGGGAGGTTCATGCAGCAGTATAACCAGGCTGCTACTGCTGGGCCCTTGAGCGAGGCTCTTAATGCTCAACTGTTCAGTTGCCGAACTTTTCACAGAGAGGCTGGAGCATCTCAACTGACTGTGGGTGAATGCGGCGTACACCCCCAACAGTTTGCCAGTCCTTTGCAGGGCCAACACACACACACACACACACACACACACACACACACACACACACACACACACACACACACATCCACACCTTGGGACAATTTGTAACAGCCAAATTAACCTAATGTGCATGTCTTTGGACTGAGGGAGGAAACCAGAACACCTGGAGGAAACCCATGCATACACGGGGAGAACTTGCCTGGGACTCAAATCCAGGACCTTTTTACCGTAAGGCAGACATGGCAACCACTAGTCCACCATGCCACCCCTTAGTTGTATAAATTAGATACAAATGAAAGTTGCTCAGGATAAGAGTATCCGCCAAATGTAATGTAGAATTCATTCATTCATTTTCTGAACCGCTTATTCCTAATTAGGGTCGCGGGGAGGCTGGCGCCCATCTCAGCCGACTCTGGGCGAGGGCGGGGTACACCCTGGACAGCTCGCCAGGCCATCGCAGGGCCGTAATGTAGAATATGACAATGATAATCTGTGGAACAATATACTTTCCTCAGATGCATGTCATGATACCTTTTTTTAAAAAAAAAATTAATAAAATGAAAAGAATTAAACTGCAATGAGATGTTCAGATTTTGTACGCAAATAGCATAAAAATTCTCCCCACTCATTTTCTGTTTTTGGCAATGCAGTTTGGTTGCCATTCATCATCTTATCAAACTCAATTCTTCATGTTCGTTAGTGATTCCCATATCATATTGAGATACACATTATGATACACACTGTGTATTCTGGTAATGTCTTCAAATCTAGCTATATGTTATTTTTGTCTTATACCATGTGACGGGATGAGCGGGAACACTTGCTTCTGATTAGTAAGAAGGTGTTCACTTATTTTCCACAACATCAACACAGCTGTGAAGGTAGTCCTGCCTGCAAGGTTTATATTAAATTATTCATTATAATGTATTGACCTTTATATAGTAACAACCGACGTGGAAGAGCCACATAACGTTTAATAGGGTGAAATTTTCTGTAAGCCCTTCATCACACTCAAACACAAAATCATGAAGTCCGCACTGTGTCCTGAAATTTTCAATAAACAGTCTTAAAAACTTTAGCAGTTTTCAAGTTCATACTAAGTCCTTCTTACACAACTGCGTTCTCACTGCATCCGTCCAATCCTTATAAACACTCGCTGCTCTTTTTCATTTATTCCGTAAATTTCCTGTTCACAACCATGTTGAATAAGTCCGCAGCACATTTGTGTCAAGTCAGCGAAGCCCCTATGAGGTTTTTGTTACGTGATTCCGAGGTCATTGTCATCCTTATTTCCTTATTGAGTTCTTACTGGGTCTTGATTTGACCCTGTTCTCACTTGTTTTTTTAACATGTCCAAAGTTTGACCACGTCTCCCACATCCATGGAGACCATCTCATCTCCTTATAATTTTCTACCATGTTCCTACTACATTGTACATGTTTTTACTGCATCCACCCAATTTTTTGAGGATGCAGTGGGAACGTGGTTGTGTGACAAAGTTTTAGTGACAAGGTTTTAGTGGGCATTTTTTTCTGGAATGAAGCTCCGAGGTCTCTAGTTGTAACAGTCAGAGGTAAAGCTGTATACAGTTTTGTGACTTGGGAAACTCTTAAGGACTGAAACAATGTGTTTTTTGTCTAATTAAATTTTAAAAATAAGGCAGGGTGATGAAGGGAAATATGAGAATAGGAACTAAATTCATGTTCCGCAACATTAAATGTAACTAAAAAAAAAAAGAATAGAGAGTATAGTGTGTTCCTTATTTAATAAAACTCAAAAAAGAAATGCTAAGCTATAAGAAGAATAATCCCCTTCTGGGCATAATAATATAAACTAGATAATTTTCCTATAACACCACATCCTGTCCTGTTTTAATCCTTACATATTGCCCATGCCCCTTTTCAACTAACAAAATTCTGTAGCATAAATGACCATTCCATACTAGTATTAGAATTGAATCTTACTAAAATTACTAGCATTCAGTTTTTTAACAAACGGTTCTTTCGACTACATGATCACACTCTAAAAAGGAGAGGACGAGAACATAAGCTGCTCAGCACCAAGAGTTCCTCGCCTAAAAGCTGCGTGAAACCAACCAGATCTCTGCTTTAAACAGATGGCATTAGTTGGGGGGAAAAAAGAAAAGACTGCTTGTTCCCACCTGCCCATGTTGACTCGTTGCCATAGACAGACTAATGCATGCATACTGTCATATAGGGAGGGGGTCTTTGGCAAAGCTGCTTCTGTAGCATTACTGACAGCTTCATCTACGATTGCCCTGGAGTGCCATGGCTTCTGCTCTCAAGGTTACAAATTAATCAAACCATCAATACACGGTGTCAACACAGGTTAAGCCAGAGTGTACTCTCGACTGGAACAACTATCAATCGGTTGCTTATACATAATGCAACTGAAGCAAGCACCGGGGACCACGTTAATAAATAGCTTCTGCTGTGAAACAACACAAGGCCTGTGGGTTATTTTTTGGAGAAGTGCACACCGCACGTTTGGCCTTTCAGAAAGTGTTGGTAAATGCTTTGATACTCTAGATATGTTCTCCAACAAGACAACATAATAATGGCAGTTGTCACGGAGTACACACAGTGGTTATTACTGAAACCAGTCATGTGAAATAATTGCTTGGTTCTGTTCACTTGCCTCTGATGATGATATGTAGCAGTATAAGCAATCCTGCCACTTATTGGACCATAACGGCATACAATTATTAAATGAACTATGGTGCTGTCTGTCTCATTAGACATAGACGGCTATATACTTATGACAAATACATTGAATATTCAGGCAGAGGAAAAAATACAAGTCTGGAGATAAATTATCCAGTGCTAGATTTGTTATGAGCTACATTATGTCAGTGTTCACTGGTGGCTCAACAGTTTATAGTACTTATTGAAAAAGGGAGAGTTTAAATCCCTTGGGTCTCGGCCATAACCTTCATTTGCTCAGTTAAACTTTAAGCTTCTTTGAGATCAAAGCATCAGCAAAAATATATCAACACACACTGCCTGGCAAAACAAATGCCCTTCAGCCGTGATTACAGAGCGTAATTACCATGGCACTGTAGCAGGCTTGGTCAGGTCGAGGCTCAGCAACATTATGTGGCAATAAAATAAAGTCAGCTGATGACTTCAATGTACTGAATGAGCAGGTTATCACATCAATTAACTTTTTCTGGGAGAATGAGGAATCATTTTCACACATGAACTGGTACTACAGAGTACTGACATTAACCCTATTGAAAGTATTCGGGATGTGTTGGAGAAATTTATAAAATGGTTTATTTTCCTTTCATCAATTCAAGATGTTGGTGAAAAATTAACCCAACTCTGGACGGAAATAAATGTTGTGATATTGAATATCAGAATTATGTGATGTATTTAAAGAGTACCGGTATTGGTCATCCTCTCAGCATAATTTGTGCGTATGTAATACATTTAAGTGATACAGACGCTTATTTTAACATAAATGACCATAAAAACAACAAAACTGAGTGATTTTATTCCATGGATTACTAGCAGTGTGCTAAGCTATGGGCGTTAGAAGCTTAGCAGTCGTTTTCCCCGGAAGTGATGTCAACACTTGTAAAGACAGTGAAACTTAAGTTTTAGTTACTCTCAGGAAGAGAATGCTGCCAGAGATGTGCGTGACGGTAAATTCAAAATGGCTTATGCAAACGTTTTGCCAACTCGGCTTTCTTGTCGTCAGTTGGTTTAGGAAAAAAAAAGAAATGTTTTCCGCGATTTCTGTGATTGTTGTTTGTGCAGCTCAGAACTGGCTGATAATGTGTTATGCTACATAGATCAGTTATGTAGCTCAGCCAATCCAACGCATTGAAGTCACTAACAGGCTGTAAGAGCCAATCAGAAAAGCAAAATCTTTTTTTGGCCATGCAGGGTAAATTGAAAAATACACTGAGCATGATGGCTGTGGTTATTTTTCCACACATACCTTAATGTGTTGTGCTTCAAGTAATGATCATAACATACAATTTAACGCCACTGCTTATGTTAATATACAGCCAAAAAATGCCTAAGTGTTTATGATCTGTGTAAAATGATATATGCATAACAGTCATAACTCACCTTTCCCACCCCTGTTCAACTAAAAAAAGCAATAAAAATCTGCTGCTTAATGTCAATATTTTTCAATATTCCTAAATGCCAATACCACTTGGTCTCAGCAATAATGTGACACTGTATTCATTATATTTCTCCCATCTCCTGTTTTCTGCAGATGGAAATTGATGTGTGTGACTGATTGAGTAGAATAATGAAGGCAAAGTGATACATCTCCTCCAGCAATCTGAGCCCCTGGTTTTCTCCATTCTCACTTCTTGTAAGGATACAGTGACCTTCACATCTGCTGCCAGCTTGACAAGCTCACACCACGTAAACTGAAAGGTTGTTCCACGTTGCCAAGGACAACAAAAGAATTCAGTACATTGGAGAGACTTGGCATCAGCAGAAAAACAAGCCTGTTGTTGTGGCAACGAATGACAGCGTATTTGTGAAGTTAACAGTACTAACACTATACTCCATACGGACTAATTTGCTAAGGAGGAAACAACCAGGATGAAAGAACTGCTCTTTGTTGTTTGTCTCTTAGTGGGACTTGTGCTGACTGGCTCTGTTTATGCATCTGAGAGGACCGAGGCATGTCAGAGTATGTGCAGATGTGGAATCCGACCCTGGTTTTCTCCTTTGTCCCTTTATATGGAGGCATTAACTGTGGACTGTGATGATCTGGGAATTTTTTCTCTTCCAGAAAAACTTCCCTCAGACACACAGGTGCTACTGGCACAGAGCAACAACATTGCCACTATTGGAAAACCTTTGAATTATATAATTAACTTAACGGAAGTGAATCTATCTCAGAACAATATATCTTCTCTGAATGACATCTACCTAGGTCACCTACCTAAACTTCTGTCGTTACACTTGGAGGAGAACCAAATAACCAACCTGCAAGACAACTGTCTTGCACACCTACCGAATCTTCAAGAGCTTTATATTAACCACAACCTACTGTCGTTGATCAGTCCTGGGGCTTTTCAAGGTCTCAACAATCTTTTGCGTCTCCATCTCAACTCAAATAATCTGAAGGTGATCAGACCAGAGTGGTTTCATGCCCTCAACCAACTGGAGATACTGATGATAGGAGAAAATCCCATTTCCCAAATACAGGATATGAATTTCCAGCCCCTGAGTAATCTCCACAGTCTTGTACTGGCAAGGATGAACCTCACGGAAATACCTGATAATGCTCTGGTCGGTCTCAATAAACTGGAGAGCATCTCGTTCTATGAAAATAAGTTTGCAAGTGTGCCGCAGGCAGCACTCAGAAAAGTCCAAAGCCTCAAGTTTCTGGATCTCAATAAGAATCCTATTGAGAGAATTAATCGAGGAGACTTTGTGGATATGATGCATATGAAAGAACTGGGGATCAACAGCATGCCAGATCTGGTTTCAATTGACAGCTTTGCTGTTTCCAACTTGCCCGAGCTTACAAAGATTGAGGCCACCAACAACCCCAGACTGTCCTATATCCATCCCAATGCATTTCATAACCTGCCCAGGCTTGAGACACTGATGCTAAATGATAATGCCCTTAGCACACTTCACCGTGTTACAGTAGAATCCTTGCCCAGCCTTCAGGAAGTAAGCTTGCACTCCAATCCTATTTACTGTGACTGTGTTGTCCGCTGGATCAATATGAACAAGACCAAGATCCGCTTTATGGAGGCTGATGCTCTCTTATGCACAGGACCTCCAGAGTTTGAAGGCCGTCATGTCCGACATGTACACTTCCGTGAAATGATGGACACCTGCCTCCCAGTTATCTCTCCAGAAAGCCTTCCAGAACGGATCAGTGTCGATGGTGGTAGCTCAGCATCATTCCACTGTAGGTCATTTGCAGAACCAAATCCGGAGATCTACTGGGTCACCCCTTCTGGAGAAAAGATCCTACCAAGAATGGCTTCAAGCAAGTATTTGGTGCATCCTGAGGGAACACTGGAAATATTTAACATTTCTGAAAGTGAGGCAGGCCAATACACTTGTGTAGCCCATAATCTCATAGGAGCAGATATGAAGTCTGTTGTGATGGTAGTGAATGGGTACTATCCAGAACAAATAAATGAATATTTTCATGTACAAATCGATGTGATACAACCACATTTTGTAAAAATATCTTGGGTACCACCTAAAAGTAGCTTTGTGTCAAATATCAAATGGTCCACCACGTCTTTGCGCTTCACAGCTTGTGTACCATCTGACATTAAAATGTTTAATCTGACACACTTGCAGCCACTGACGCAGTATGAGATATGTGTAGAAATTACAGACCTACAAAGGGGGCATTTAAGAAATTGTATTAATGTCAGCACACCTGAGCAAGCTACTCCAGTGAGCAAATCTGACAAGACCAAAGTGGTGATGATCAATGCCATTGGACTGCTTTTGATGGCGTCTGCTATGACATGTTCACTCATATACAAATCTATGAAGAGTGATTATCTTTACAGAAAGTTAAGTAATCAACAAACAGAGACACCAGAGGGTCCCAGTCCCTGCCCCTCTTCCAACTCAGTGCATCTCACAAGGTCTGAAGCAGACATCGATGTTTTGGACTTAAACAAAACCATTTAAGAAAATCTTTTAGGGAAAAAAGGGATACAATGGACATATGACTGTGTGACTCAGTATCCCACATTTTAAGTTTCTGCTGGAACACTGCAGAAGGAAATCAGAGGCAGATCAGGAGTCATCGTCCCTCCCAGAATGTTTTGTGACATTGTCTCAACTCAACACCTTCTTTAGTGTAAATGTCACATGTGGGAATCAATATCCTCCAGATTGGGCTGCCTGGAGAGCACTGTTTCTTCAGGCAGGATCAAGGCACAGAACATTAAAGGTTGTGTCCAGATGCCTGACTGTTCATGTATAATGCAACTCCACAGTGGCTTTTGTTTCTATTGTGGGCTTGTAGCAATACTCTCTGCTCAGTCTCAGTGGGAAAGTAAACAAAGTAAACTTTATGATCCACTATGTTCATAGAGTAGATCACAACACGATGTATAACACTTTGTGGAAAAAAAATACATTTATACAAAAAAAACCCTGTGAACTAAGACTTTTTTCTGTTTGATTTTTTTAAAAACTATTTTTTTGTGAATTGATGGCAGCTTTGTTGGCTTTTTAAACATATATTTAAAATTAGACAGTTGTTTAAAAACTCATTATATAGTATATGCTATCTTAACTTTACACATCAAATGTCTTTAAAGAAAATGGCTTTAGCTCCCATCTTGTGGTTGTGGGATTATTGATGGCTTCCTGTGCATAGCTGAAGACTGGAGATGTATAAAAGTGGAGGAGGTAGAAAGGAAATAGGGGCTATCACAAAACTTATTGACGTCAAATTGCATTATATTCTTTTTCATTAAAAATCCAATATGAATTCCCAATCGCCAAACACCCACAGGTGATGAATCACCGTCACAATGCGAATGATGTGGGGGATTTATCAGGCAGGCATGGCTATATATCACTGGAGGGGTTTCAGCACCATGGACAGGGCTTTTAGAGCTCAGCTATTTGTCATAGACACAGAAGCTAAAGCATGAATCATCAGAGCGGGAGGTAGTGGATAGGTCAGCAAGAACACGATGCAGCTGGACTCGACTTCCTACTGTGACCCTGCTGAGGCTGATCACCCTTATAGATATAGCTCAACAAATAGGACGCTCATTTGTCAGGACTCACACTGAGCATGGACAGGACAGGTAACAAGGCAAAATGGCTGTACAGCACAAACAAACAAACAAACAAACAAATAAATAAAATACATAAATAAAAATCAAAAACATACTTCAGGTTCTTCTCTGGGTGAGTGGAGTAAGTTTAAGTTGCTGCCGATCTGTAAATACAGTACCAATAATGCTAATTTTAACGCTAAAACTAGTACTTTTATAGTCCATCATCCAAGCAAAAATTCTTTAATAACATTATTATTTTATATTATTAATTTTATTTGTGCTAATTATTTAGGCAACAAGAATAATTAGAGTGAAACCCCCACCAAGCTGAAAAAAGCATAAAGTACAGAAAATCCCCTGCTGTACCTGCTGTAACACCATACTAAAAATATCATCCTGTCTCCAAGTGTTAAAAAATCATTTAAAAAATTCCTGGATCCAGAATTTGATCCGGATCATCTCAAAATCAAATAAAGTCTTTCTAGTCCAAAGCCCCACTTCTAGAAGGAATTTTATGAAAATCCACTGTACCTTTTTGTGTAATACTGTTGACTAACACACAAACCTCACTAAAAAAAGCATAGTGCAGAAGGATAAATGTTTATCATCTTATGACCTGCCAGCTCAGCTGAAATTGTTATTTCTGAAACCCAGAGTATGCAGGATGGAAACTCCTTTTAAATGCTCTGCGGGTGGGATGTCCCTGGGTGGTAGCACCCCTTACTGTGACATTCCCACTGTGTATGTAGGTCAATATGTAGGTGATGTCACAAAGTGTGTAGGTCACATGACATGGTGGTGGGAGCCATGTTGGAGCTGGCTCTACTTTTATATATTGGACAGGAATTTCAGGACACATTGCCACTTCCGGCGATTTTTGCAGAGGATTTCCCTGAGTGGCTGTCATATTGCTTCTCAGGATTACTGTTGTTTATAAATTAACAAATTAGCTTAGTATTAAGTACAAGCTGTTTTTTTCCATCTTAAAATGTTTTCTTTAATGACAATATCTACATTTTACACAGGAAGTCAAAAGAACAGGTTATTATAATGCACTTCTTACTGGTTCGGTAGGATGTAAAACTGGTTCACTCCCAAACGCATTTCCTAAAAAACTCATGATAGTGTCCACCATAATGGCGCTTAGCACACCTGAGGCATTACTGGAATAGCAGAAACTGCTGAAAATAGCCGAGGGGATCCAGAAAGCTTGGCCCAGTGTAATGTTTATTTAGCTTTAAAGGATGACAAAAATTACGACGAAGGAATTTCTTCGGGACCAGGCAAGACTACATCTCAATACGTCATGCAAAGTGAACAAGCCATTGGCCTAATGGTTAGAGAAGTGGGTTTGGGACCGAAAGGTTTCTAGTTCGATTCCTGAACAGGCAGGAAAAATGTGTGGCGGCAGAGGGAGTGAGCAACACCTTCCTCTTTCTTCAACCTTCTCGGCTGAAGTGCCCTTGAGCAAGGCACCTACCTGTTCCCTGGGCACTGTAGTGTGGCTGCCCACTGCTCCAAGTGTATGTGTGTACTCACTCTGGATGGGTTATAAATGCAAAGGAAAATTTCCCTTGTGGGATTAATACAGTATATCAAACTCAAAACTTAAAGCACATTAAACCTGCTATTTGTAGCATCTGCCTTGCTGTTCTTTTCCCTGACTATTTAACTTCCCCACATGACAACTTGAAGACCAATTGACTAGCAGATGAGTATCATGTGCTTTTTTAAAGGACTGGGATACCACTCTATAATAGCACTGTGATGAAGGTAGAACTCTTGTCTCCAATTCAGCACAAACTCAACAATGATCAATCTTACCGCTATTAATCTCCCTAAATTTATCACCATATGTTGAAGTCAGTAATATGACATATGGTGTGTATTTGGAGATACACCACCACTTAAATTATAATATCATAAATTTGAATTTAATACTTGTATGTATACACTTGATGTAATGATATCTAAACCATTCATATCGATGTATTTGCTTCTCATATTGGAGTATTAATGTAATATGTAAATACATTACATATGTTTGTTGAACACAAATCCAGCATTTTCGCTGCAAACCTTGGCCCAATAAAAATTTACAAATTTTGAATTTATTTTAAGGAAATGTACTATATGTTTAGCAATTCTAGAAAGGTGACACCATTCAAATTCAAATTCAAATTTATTTGTCACATACAAATTATACACAGTACAATATGCAGTGAAATGCTTAGTACG
>JAQMYF010000024.1:33209904-33219967 GCA_030014195.1 Neosilurus mollespiculum | reverse complement strand
AAAACAAGGGATAATAGTAAAATATATAGAATAAAATAAAATAGAATAAAATAAAATATACATCTGAGAAAAAAATAAATAAAAATAAATATATATATCAGATACAAATATACAATGTACATATGTATATATATATATAAATATATGTCATTCAACATGTCTTAAAGAGTCTCCTGAGTGGTGCATTGACAAGGTAGGCAACTGTTAACCTGGAGATCGCAGGTTCAAAGCCATCTGCGAGATAATAGGAGATAAAGGATAATTGGCCAAACTCACACGGGAAGGTGGGAAGGAATAAGGTGGGAATTTGATACGACAATAAAAATTAGGTGACAAAAATGAAGTGGAACAAATAAAATGTCCCAATGAAAAATCTAAAATGACCCACCTGCAAAATAAGCACAAGATTTCACATTTTCACTCTTCAGGAATGTATATTTCAGTCATGAGCTATATTTTTTATATACTGAACCAAAAACGGGTGCAAAATCTATAAATAAAAACGCTGAAATGGCTCGGTAATCCTTTAGCAGATCCTTGTCATTCAAGCATCTTTCATTTCTCTGTTCAGACTGCTCACATCCTGCAACCATAAAGGATTCTACATCCCATACTGTAGGACATATCAGACTGAAAGAACAAGGAACACCATTTTACCTCCCTTTCCAATGTTGCTTTAAATGTCTCCAGTTAACACACCACATGGAGGTGACAGCGCTAACATGGACTGATCTCATGAACCGGGATGCTCTGGATGCTCTTGGGCGGAGTGGGTGCTAAACAAGACAGGGACAAAATCTTCTGTTTCCTTGCCAACAGCCAACAGATGAAGCAGGAAATATGCTTATATTTCTAATATCCTAAATGCTGTATTCATTAGCACATATCCAACATACAAGAGATGAATTAGTGAGGAGAAGAAATAGAAGGAAAAATAAGAGATTGCATACACAAAGCTTGATAGGACATGCCCTTCATAAGATTCATCAGGCTGCAGTTAATCTTTTGAAAGAAAATTATGAGAAATTCCTGCACTGGCCTTTTCACAGCGGTTTTCGAAGCCCGGTGCTTAACGCTCCACTGGGATTGCACATTTTGTAATGAATAATTTACCTTTTCCTAATGACCCTGCGAGACGCTTCGTTTAAGCGCTGCCTTTCGCTCTGAGCGAGGTGATTAGAGTCAGGAGCCAAGGTGAGAAAGCTAGATTAGAGGAAATTAGTACAGTTCAGACAACGGTTACTGCAAGCTGCCTGGCAAGATGACTGAACTATTCAGGTATTACCATGAAATGATGCCTCTGGAGAACAGGTTTAGATTGTTCCACAGCAAACGAACTTAAGGTTAATTTACCATGACCAGTGATTTGTACCAGAATTTGGGTTTATGTACCTGGCACAAAACATGCACCCTAATGCCAGTTGGTATATTTGTATAAACTGAGATCCTAAACACTATTAATATCTATTTGATATATATGCCCTTATGCTGTAGCTACTTAATCAGCCAGTCGACGACTCAGCCAGCATTAGGGTTTGATTAATGATGACCATATAAATATATGAGCAATAAAGTAGATAAAAAAATGCTTACTCTCTTTGTAAAACCAGTGGGGGTACACCAATAAACACTGCACTAAATCAGCTTATAAAAACACTGTAAATACAGTAAACGACCACTTGAAAAAATATATTTTATTCCAATGGCTACGTACTTGTAACTCGCAAATTACCAGGGCTGTGAAATTTCATTTTCCAAGCACTTTTATCCTTTATTAGGGCCGCAGGGAGGATGAAGCCCATCCCTGTCTCTGGGTGAGGGCAGGGTGCATCCTGGACATCTCACCAGACCATCACAGGGCAACACAGACACACAATCTTTCACACTGACATCCATTTAGGCTAATGTGCATGTCTTTGGACTGTGGGAGGAAACCGGAGTACCCAGTGGAAATCCAGGCAAGCATAGGGAACATGCAAACTCCACACAAGAGAAAACCCCAGACCTTCTTGCTGTGAGGCGGAAGTGCTAACCACGACACACCACCATGTAGTGGTAGTGAAATATAAAACTATAACTGAATTTTGCTAGAAATAAAATAGCATAAATAAATAAATTATCTGGAAACTGTTTTACCTCAAAACTCCCAAAAGTTTTCTGATTTCATTCAGTGTGTGCTTTTACACGTGCTGTGTAGCACAGCCTAAAGTACATATTATATATCCTATATGTCTTCAGTACAGAGAAGTCATATGATTTTTACATACTATATGAAAAGTCACATGATTCAAGATGTGACACTTATTTGTGAGTTTTTAGACACGTCTATGTTTTATGTTTTAATAAACCAGTGTGTTTTTATTATTCATGTGTTTCTTTCCTGCATGGTTTTATTTCCAGAAATTATTTTCTATATTACAGTGTATGGTTTATACAATGCTACATGTTCACTTACTGCAAGCTGATGTATAGGCAATTTTAAGGCATTAAACAAATACATGTTCATATGTAATCAAATTATCATATTTGGTCCACAAAATCCCACAGGATATATATATATATATATATATATATATATATATATATATATAGAGAGAGAGAGAGAGAGAGAGAGAGAGAGAGAGAGAGAGAGAGAGAGAGAGAGAGAGAGAGCGAGAGAGAGTCTTAAAATGTATTATTTATTATTTTATTCATGTTAACGTGATGTGCTGCTTTGTGACATGGTCTTGACCTCACTGATTTCTGTTATTTTTTGAGATTGAGACACTTCTGATGGCTTCCCTTTAACTTCTACAATTCAATTTTATTATTGCAATCTCTCTATCTATCTATCTCTCTTAATCCATACACATTCATTGTACAGGGTGACCTAATAAAACCTCCCACATTTCAAAGGTAAATAAAAAAATAAAAACATTAAAGATAATAAAATTAATATTTGCACACATGAAATTTCAGTCAATAGTTTTATGCATCATGATTTAAAGATGAAATCCCCTAAATAGTGTCCGTCTTTGTGTATACACATTTGGAAGTAATCTGAAGGGTGCCATGTCCAACTTACTGAAACTTGAAAAGCTGATAGCCCAGCAGACCTTAGCACCGCCACTCCTGCCTCTCTAAGCTTCTTGTGTGCAAATACTGATGAATAACAACTGCACTGAATAAAGTTTAATAATTTGATTATGTTTAAACTTTTTTTTTTTTAATTTACCTTTGAATTGTGTGGGTTTTTTTAAAGGGGGGGGGGGGTAGGCACCTTGTATATACCCTGTATATACAGTATATGTATGCCTATGTATCTTTCCATTCATCCATTCGTCTATCCATCCATCCGCCCATCCTTCCATCCATCAATTCATCAGTGCATTACTCAAAAAATGTATTGCCATGTTAAGATATTGCTCTTTTATTGTCTGTTTAGTTAAAACATTTCCCTACATTATACCCAATCGTATGTTGTACAATCCTTTCTGTCTAAATCTATCACATTATTTACATTAACTCCCAAAATGGTATAATATCGAAGGCAGTAACTGAGCACAAATATAGGCATAGCCTAAACCTTGATGTTTGTTGTCATAGTTACACTGTATAAGGTGCACTAACTGTTGAATCTACCAATCTTTTTAGAGTTTAGTGATGCAAACAGTATCAAAAGTGAGAATTAACAGTGATAGATAGGAAAATATGAATCCATGAATCTCACTTATTGTAATTTTTCATAACATTTACAGCATTTGGCAGATGCTTTTATCCAGACTTACACTGATCTCATTAATACACTACAGCAAAAGAAATGAGGGTTACGGGTTACTCAAAGGCCCAGCAGTGGCAGCACTGGGATTTAAAGTCACAACCATCGGAGCAGAAGTCAAATGTCTTAACTATTAAAAAAAAAAAACAAAAAAAAAAACCCCATACATTCTTGTTTTATCCTTCTATTAAAAATATTAATTTTTTCCATTGTTTAAAATAATAATAAACTTTTCCAGGCCTACCTTGTCTTGAACACAGCACCATGAACATCAAGATCGTTGAAGATTTAAATTAAACCTATATATTATTTATTTATTTTTGGGGCTGGGGTTGGGGTTGGGGAGGGGTGTCCAAATGTGATTTTGAACTATTAAAGCTTGCTTAGGTGGTTTAACTTCATAGATATCTTAACCTAAACCTGCTTCATAGATTCAACAATGTTTGATGATGATTAAATCCCTTTCATCAATTCATACTTAAATCTGTATCAAGCAAACCCACCTCACCTATCAGTGTAAACACATAAAACACACAACCAGAGTTTGTGAAAAGAGCAGGAAAGCAGGAGGTCAGCTGTAGCTGGGGGGAACAGGCCGGGTGAGCTCTAAAGTGCTACTTCACGTCTGGCCATTTGACGTCTGGCAGAGTTTGTGTACAGATGGCCCAGAGTGTATAGAAGCCCACAGGCCCACGCTGCTCTTCATCTCACTGACACCGGATACATCTTCCTTTCACTGAAGCAGCCACAAGCACATTCACAGCAGCATGCCATCTCCATCCATTCCTGCACGAATACAGACCTTCTGCTCCAGCATCTGTCACCAGTTGGAGGAGCTTCTTATGGCATACTTAATTACCACCTTTCTTAAAAAATATCTGTCCAAGCATCTATCTATCCATCTCTGATAATCAATGGAGCTAGAGCCGACACAAGGCAAAGGTGGGGTACACCCTGAACAGCTTGCCAGACCATCGCAGGGCCAACACACATACGCAACCGTTCACACTCAGAATTATACCTGGCATAATGTGGAACAGCCAATTAGCATAATGTCCATGTATTTGGACAGTGGAAAGAAAATGGAGGAAAATGGAGGAAACCCATGCAAGCACAGTGAGAACATGTTAACTCCAGAAAGGACCTTTTTGATATGAGGTGGACATGTTAACCACTTTACACACGTAGATACACACACAAACACACACACACACACACTATATGTATATGGGTCTACTTCCCATTCTGCTGGCTGGTGGAGAATTTCAGTCTTCTTCAGGCTGACTTCGAGTCTGAAGAGCTCAGCAGCCTCTGCAAAGCACAATGTAATGCACTGCAGGGCTGTCTCTGTATGGGCGAAAAGGGCAGCAAACAGAAGCTCTCAGATGAGTTACTCCCGTGTTTTGGTGTGGGCCTGGTGTTGCCTCAGATTGAACAGGCTGCCATCTGTGCGGTATCGAATGTAAATGCTGACTTCATCAAGGTGTTCAGTGGCCTGTTGGAGCATCATGCTGAAGAAGGTTGTAAAAAGTGTTGGCGTGAGGATGCAGCCTTGTTTCACACCGTTCTCAATTGGGAAGGGCTCAGAGAGGTCGTTGCTGCATCTAACCTGGCCACGCTGGTCTTCGTGTAGTTGCGTGACCATGCTGAGGAACTTTGAGGGGCACCCAAGTCTCTCTATGATCTGCCACAGACCGCTCCTGCTCACAGTTTTGAACACTTTGGTGAGGTCGACAAACGTCACGTGCAGTCCTTTGTTCTGCTAACGGCATTTCTCCTGGAGTTGTCTGAGCATGAAGACCATGTCAATTGTGCCCCTGAAGCCACACTGGCTCTCTGAGAGGTGGTCTTGTGATATGGTAGGCACCTGCCTGTTCAGGAGGACTCTAACAAGGACTTTTCCTGTGATGGAGAGCAGAGTTATCCCCAGATAGTTGGAGCAGTCAGACTTT
This sequence comes from Neosilurus mollespiculum, assembly GCA_030014195.1. Taxonomy (NCBI): domain Eukaryota; kingdom Metazoa; phylum Chordata; class Actinopteri; order Siluriformes; family Plotosidae; genus Neosilurus; species Neosilurus mollespiculum. The sequence goes on along the minus strand of JAQMYF010000024.1, from coordinate 33,214,258 downwards.
TCCCCTTTGTTCTTATACAGAGTAATAATGACTGCATTGCGGAGATCCTGTGGTTGTTTGCCTTGCTCCCAGCAGCAGACAAAGAGCTTGTGAAGTTTGGTGTATAAATCTTGATGCTTGCAGATCTCGGGTCCAATTCCATCGATTCCTGCTGCCTTTCCACTCTTTAGCTGTTCTATAGCCTTGACTGTTTCCTCTAGGGTAGAGCACTCATCGAGTTCTGTTTTCACTGGTTGCTGGGGGATGCCCAGTCATGGACTGCGCAGTCGGCGCTGAAAAAGGTCTGGAAGTGCTCAGACCATCGGTTCAGGATGGCTGCCTTGCTGTGAAGAGCGCCTATCCGTCTGCACTGTGCGAAGGGCTCTGGACCTGGTACAAGGAGCAATATGCCTTCCAGGCTTCGTAAAATCCCCTGTAGTCTCTGACGGCTGCGCAAGGTTTGCCTGATGGGAAAACCTCTTCTTTGCCAGCAATTCCTGGTTCTCCTGGCTGTTCTCATCAAACCAGTCTTTGTTTTTCTTCGTGGAGAACCCAATAACTTCTTCAGAGAACTGCAGAATTGCAATTATCAGGTGTTCCCCAAGAGCCTCTGAAGAGGGCTCTACTGGTTGACTGGGATCTTTGAGCTTTGATTGAAGATTTGCCTGGAAGTCGGCTTTCACTTCAGCTCACTGGAGGTTGCCATTCACATATGTATTAAATCACATTATACATTCACATATGTATTAAACCATACACATTTACCAACCTGCATATTCATCCATGCATCCATCCAAACAGCTGCTTACTTATCCATTTTCCCTCCATTTAATACATCTATTTTTCAATTATGTATATGTATAACTATTATGTCTGTCTGTTTATTAAACTTCCCATCCATTATTTCATCCATTAATGCCTGCATGTATTTAATGGGTATGCATGTTAATACATTTCTTTCATTGTCAGCTTTTAAGTGAATCTCAGAAACATGTCAATTTCTACAGCGGATAGAAAGATAGATCTTCTGTAATGTCGCAGATTAAGCATTGTTCATAGTTCAAGAAGAGTTCCTCAATATCACCCTCACCACCACTCAAATATAACCTGAGTCTTAGAGCATTCATAATTAACCAAATTAATTAATCAAATAGCAAATGATATGTACACTGAATTACAGAATTGCTCAAGATGCTTACTTGGGCACCACATGAACCAGCAAGTGATTTTAAATCAGTAAGGCCTGGATATGCAGTAAGACTGTTAAGAGGAGCAGAACATACTTCTAGGCCATAGCATAGAGACCTTGAGAGCGCGCCGGCAGGTAAATTAGCATATATAGACCCTCTGTACAAGTGTGCTGCTGGCATACAGTAACATTACCAACTGATGTTTGTCCATCAGCTTTTGCAACTAACACAAGGTCATCTCTGAATTAAATATGAAGGACAACATCAATTTAGGTAGACCACACAGAATTTTATGACCAAAGTGCATGAAGCTACCAGCCTGTAACTGAAAGGCATTCTAAATATGATGTTATATGATATGAAAGGATTAGATATGCACGCACATGCACAGAAGTCTCGCAAAATTACTTCTTAGATTCCACTGTCATACATAGTCTCGTCTTGAAGAAGGTCATGTGTTGATCACTTATCCTTGTACTTTATACATATTTCACATTATCTTAACTTCCTTTCATGTTTTTAACCGCTTTGCCCTTTAGTAGGGTAGTGGGGAGGCTGAAACCCATCCCAGGCGACAGTGGATGAAGACAGGGTACGCCCTGAACAGCTCACCAGACCATTGCGGGGCCAACACACACACACACACAACAATTCACATTCACACCTAGGGGCAAACTGGAACTACCAATTAGCCTGATGTGCATGTCTTTGTACTGCGACAGGAAATCAGAGCACCTGCAGGAAGCCCACACAAGCTCAGGGAGATGATGCAAACTTCATACAGAAACGGGACTTTCATACAGAAACAGAAAAAAAAACACTGCTATCAAAAATACACTGACTGGCCAAAAAGTTGTGTTTGGATATAAATGAACAAATACTTAGGAGCCTTTGGATGACAAAATTTTTAAAACCTTAACTGATGCAGTGAGTAGTGTCTCATTTCTTGAACAACCATGTCCTGTGGTCAAGAAAAGGAGATTACTGTGCTTCAGAAGCATCACATTATTGGCCTGCATCAAGCATAGAAAACCTATGCGATTGCTGAAACTACTGGAATTGTGTTAAGAAGTGCATATCGCATTATTAAAACCTGTAAGGATAGAAAATAAACCACATGTTTGGAAAATAATTTAGACTGATCGGGGATCACTTCAATGCTTGGCAAAAACAATTCATAAAATAGTGACAGTAGAACTTATAGTTATGTGTAATAGTCTAAGTAAGAACATTTTCACATGCACAATATGACAAGACCGAAGGGAATTGAGACTAAACAGCTGTATAGCAATAAGAAAATCACTTGATAATAAAAAAATAAAATAAAATAAACGGTTTCAGTTTGCTAGAGAAAATAAAGATTGGACTCTGGGGCATTGAAAAAGATCATATGATCCCAAGAATTTAGATTCACCCTATTCTAGAGCGAAGGGCGTGTCAGGGTAAGAAGGGAAGTGCATGTAGCGATGTACCCATCATGCTTAGTGGTCACTGTACAACTCTGTAGACATTGTTATGATATGGGGTTGCTTCAGTTGGTCAGGTTGAGACTTAGTTACATTATGTGGCAATAAAATGAACAAACAATTTATACCATTAATGGATGTTTTTCTTCCCTGATGACATGGGCATACTGATTTAGTGAGCATGAGGAATCATTTTTCATCTATGAACTAGCCACCATAGAGCCCTGACCTTAACCCCACTGAAAGTGTTTGGAATGTTTATGGAGCGGTTTGACTCTATCATCGTCAATACAAGTTCTTGGTTAATATGAATGCAACTCTGGATTGAAATCGATGATGTGATGTGATGGTGTATTCAAATTTAAAGGTGGTTTAATGAAATATTAGAGTGACAACTTTTTTCTGACTGGCCAGTGTACCTGTACATGTGTTCACGAGACCTTAGTAACAACAATGGAAGTAGTTTGTTGTTCTGTAGGATCGAAATCTGCAACAGGTGTGTCATATATATTTGAGCTGGATTACCTCAATGAAACACTGGCATCATATTAAATTAGAGTTTGAATTCATTCCATATTTATCACATAATGCACTATTTGGGTGTCCTCCATGTTTGCGCTGATCAAATGCTTGGTAGACAATAACAGGTAGACTATTCAATTATTTCCCACAGTGCAATAAAAATCCAGTGTAAACACTACTCCTGGACAAATGCACCGCACTGCATATCTCTTTCTTTCAGCTTGAAATTGTAGCTGGCAGGATGGTGGAGGACACGGTTTACACTCCACCAGCAGTTGTTAGAAAGGTTTTTAATAGGAACATCTATTTTTAACACAACCATAAGCTGAGAATAAACATTTCATCATGATGTAACGCATATTTACAGACATTGATAACAGACTCATAATAATATTGCCAGATTTTTTTTTGTTAAAAATCGGTCGACTGTAATGTCAACACACACCACATACAGAACAGACATTTGAGTAAATAGTGCATGATAAAGACAGAGTACAGACAGAGCTTTTAACTTCCCTGCAGTAAGCCTGTTGGTGAGTCTGCTTCCTCCCCTTGGTGTGTACTTCCTCACACATAAAATGCCTTTGTTGCCAGGAACAGGACCTCCTTGTACAAGTATTTGAAACTGTGATACTGACAGAAGATCACAGGCCAAAAAAAACAAGCTTACGTAAATGCAGCGGATTGGAGTTATTTCTCTCACAAAACTTTCCAGACGACCCTGTTTGGAAGTGCAAAATCCCATTCTGATAACTTGACGCCTTACTATAAAAACCAAGGCACAAAAATCAACCTTTTCTAATAACCTGTTTGGCATGTTGTAATATCATGATTGTATGATGCAATGCCATTTCAACATTTATATAATATGCAGCGTTAGACCGAGGACGGAGAATGATCAAATTACCATGTCAATGTGGATATTTCATCTCTGTGCTCAGTGCTTCATTTGGGTTTTGCTTATTTTTTTAACCATTGTATGCTGTAGACATGCATAAAAGATCAATGTTGAATCACTTCGAATTTAAAACAGCTGAAAAAAACTACTGCATTTGGGTTTTTCTTGCAGAATAAAATAATTTATATAAACAGAGCTTAACATAATGCAAACATAAAAGTCTTTTCCCAGGTAACAGTAACAACCTGTCAGCTATTAAAAAGAGAGAGTGAGAGGAGGAGGGGGGGGGGGGGGGGGGG
>JAQMYF010000024.1:33156372-33171554 GCA_030014195.1 Neosilurus mollespiculum | reverse complement strand
AAATTAGAAGTTACAAATATCTATATACAGAGTGAATCCTCTCAGTGAGTAAAATGTACAGTACTATCAATGTGATAAATAGTAGAACTGTATAAAAAAGTTTATTGTTTATGCCCCAATATCATATCCACTTAACTACTTAATCATTTTAGTATTAGTATCAACCAAGTAGCAAAGAAATGTACACAATCTGAAAAAAAAGAAAACCAAACAAACATGAATCCTAAATCATGAATGTACACTATATGATTTGAGCACCAATTTTTCTGTTGTAGAGAAAAAAACCTAACCAATGAGAATGCAGGAAAATAAAACCCAGACGTAGTAAGGTTCAGCTACTCTTTTTTGTTATGAGAAGTTGTGTGAAGATATCTGGGAAGCTAATTAACATTAGCAAAAAAAATAAAAGAGAGAGAGAGAGAGAGAGAAAGAAAGAAAGAAAAACAAAAATGAATGCCTCTGCATCTCCCCAAACTATCTCTAGATCTTGTCTGGACTTTAACTAAGATAATCTGGAATCTTCCTATTCTCATTCATTTTTTCTTGACATCTCTCCAGGCTGAAGATCATGTAATATGCACATCACTATACCTACTGCAGATTGCAGGTGAGAAACACCTGTAAAAGGTACAGTAAATCTCAGGCATTGTTATGCTACTTATAGTTCCACTGAGCCTGGTTTAGAGGAAAAAGCCAAAGATGCTGAAGGGGAGTATTGTTCCCCGAAAGGTAAATCATGACTCGACTGTAACAGTGTAAAGAAGAAAATACAACGGCGCACGCTGTTACAGGAAAATGATTAATGATGAGGTGGAATAGTGCAGCCAGATGCAAAGAGGAATTATTGTAACCAGTTTAAAATGGATTATTAATTCCTCTTTTATCACAACAGTTTCGCAGCAATTTTCTGTTTTAATGAGGGATAATAATTTTGGGACTATTTAAATCTGTTATTAGGAAAGTATAAATTGTTATGGAACACCTGTGAAACGAGTTTTTCCTGTTATCAAGGTTATAACCTGGGTTTCCACTGAGGCATGATGTTCGCGATCTTCACAATTCAAAAAAGCGTGGAGCCCAGTGCTCTGTTAAGTTCTGTTAAGCTCTGCTGCGCTCCACTATGATTCCCACCTTATATCACAATTGGCGTCATAACAATTGTGGAAACATTTTTTACAGTCAAAAATTTTGCCACGATCAGTGTGATCATGACAAATGCAAGTACCCTCATGATCATCACAAATCGATCCCACGACCCCAACACGCTCACCATGATTCTCTCGAATCGTGGGGATTGCGGACACTGTGCCCCAGTGTAAACCCAATAGCTATAAACAATCATTCTGTTACTGACCTCTTGGTTTTCTTTTTTTAAGTTATTAAGACAAAATTGTAATTGAAAAAAATATTGAATAAAAACCTTGCCATGTTGATCCCAGAGTAATCATAAATCCGTCGGTTGCTTTTCTCTGGTTGGAAAACTTAGTCACAGCTGTAAGTCTGACTGTTACAAAGCACTGGAGGCTTCTTACAAAATACATTTCTCCCCACAGAAAACGTCAGATCAACACTTCCAAACACCCGTTTATGTGAAGCAAAATGGGGCTTGTACTGTATGTGGCAGCCACAGTCAACAAACACAGTCAAATCATTTTAATAATGACCAACACAATTTACCAAGAGCAGTGGAAATTAGCATAGGGGTGTAAACAGGTACAGAATAACATGCCTGTATGGTGGATCTGTACAGATAGTGTCTTCTTCAAGCATTCCATATAAATGAATATAAGTGGAGAAAATTTCCTCCCTTCCACCAAGAGATCACCTTTTTGTGGCTCATTCCTGAGCACACAGTAAGGACTTTCATGGTCATAGAAACTCTATTTCATAGAGAAAATATTTCTATGATATATTTCTATAAATCTATTCTGTGTATTCTGAGCTCTTGGGCTCAATCTATGCTCTGACAGACACCTGTGCGCTCCTATCCTCTTAACATCACCAAAAAATTAAAACATAAACTTTTAAACTTTACATAATGGTGCAATTAGCACTATATTGACTACTGTAACGTGTAGGTAAGCCATGTTCTCAAACAACCTGCTTGTTATTTGTACGAATTTAGTGGAGTTATGACAGGAGGGACTGGTGTAGCTGTGTAGCTGTGTTTACATACCATATGTATTGTAGGTCAGGTCAGTAAGTCAAATTGTACAATATTCATATGATAAGTGATTTGATTGTTTAAAGAGAATAATACTCGTGATATTTCTGTGACAATTGGTTGGCGTATGACCACCATATGCTGCATGATATATGTACACTTAATCTAATACAGTCGTAAATTTTGCACAATACACATGGGTATTTAAGGAAGTCCAATGGGTTAAGGCCCGTCACATATTAACGATTTGCAGAACTTATGCCGACGTGTGACAATTTTCTATAAAACGCTGGCATATGCTGAACTATCAATGTTATTCCAGTTTTGAACGTATAGTAACTTATCCATAACCTATGGAAAACTTATAGCTAACTTATATCAAACTTATCTCCAACGTATATTGATGTACGTAGACATATCTGACGTGTTCCAGATAACCACAGAATTTTTAGTGAACGTTTAGCGTTTAGGGGGACTCCTCAAGACTTCATGGGGAGCATGTCATCTGAGAGATGGAGAATCCAGCAAGGCTGAGAGGAGAATACCTACTAGCTGTCCTCCAACATCAGCATGACCTCATCGATTTCTTCGGCATGATGGTGATGTTGATACTGCGATTTGAATCAGTGAGCGGCAGCCTTTTACAGGCTACATCACGTGATCGATCGTCGGGCATACACTGCTGTAAAAGTTAGACTATAGTTGGTCATAAGTTGCGAATGCTGCCAACATGCTTGGCATTCATTGGTACAAGTTATACGTAGGTTCAAAGTACGCTAGACATTATATTCAATTTATAAGTGGCTTACAAATAATGTGTGTGAACGATCACATAACTTACCTACAACTTATGACAACTTACCTACAACTTGTAGCCAGCGTATGCGTAACGTATGAGCCATACGCTAGCATACGTGCGTGCACAAAATTTTTCAACAACCTCACCATACTACAACTTATGCCAGTGTGCTGTTAACTTACATTGTAAATACTATGCATCAGGTGACCCCAAAAGTGTATGATTTTCATATGTTTATCACAACACAGCCATACGATGACATAAGGCATTAAACAACAGATCTGGGAAATGGACCAGATGTCAAGAATTACCTAAGAGACAATTTTTTTTAACATGCTCAAAACTACTAAACTATGGCATTTTCTGTCGCACAACAGATTGTTGTTCTGTACAACACAATCACAGGATCACACTGTCCTAGGAATTATAGGAATTAGGTATTCTGTAGTGCAGCGTATGTGACACGGGCTTTAGTTACAATGCGCATTTAATTTAAATACTCTCCTGACCCAAAATTTGTGATTTGAAGGGACACTCCTACAAACATCAGCAATGATGTCAGCCCCCAAAAAACCTGCTTCCATACTTAACATTTCATTGTGTCTCTTTGCTAAATTCTGACACCAAAAAGGAGTTTGCACTTGTTAGTGAATATGGTGGGCAGCATGGTGGTGTAGTGGTTAGCACATCTGCTGCACAGCAAGAAGGTTCTGGGTTTGTCCCAGATTCCGGCATTTCTGCGTGAAGCTTGCATGTTTTCCTTGTGCTTGTGTGGGTTTCCTCCAGATACTCTGGTTTCCCCCACAGTCCAAAGACATGCGCATTAGGCAAATTGGATGTTCCAAACTGTACCTAGGTGTGAGTGTGAGTATGAATAATTGAGTGTGTGTTGGCCCAGCAATGGTCTTGTGAGCTGTTCAGCGCCTTTGCCTAGAGTCGGCTGAGATAGGCTCCAGCCTTCCCACGACCCAAATAGGATTAAGCAGCTTGGCAAACGAGTGAGTGAGTGAGTGAGTAAATCTCACCCATAAAATGTTAAATCTTACTGAAGCTAAAGCATTTGTGTGTTAACCGTCACTGGCAGAAGAGGGACAATAATCATGAATAATGAATGATAATCCTGCAATGGTACAATGAGTAACTGTAACATTTGTCAGTCACATATTATTGGCTTCTTGTTGGACACATGGCAGCCATTTGGCTTGGCACTACACTTGAAGAAGGAGGAAGTGGTCTGTTTTCCACTTGGCCACTTAAAAGTAAGAAATAACTCCAGATCTTTACTTCTCCTCATCTCCTCAACTTTGCAAAGTCAATCTCAACAATCTACACAATGCAGACAATTTAAATCTTGAACTGCTGGGTGTTCTTTTTAGGATCAGCGCATAAATCCATGTTTTGCTCATTCGAACATTTGTGCAATACACTTATCAGAGCTGTTGTGCCAAAATACCACTGAAATGCTGTTTATAAGACATTATTCAGTAATATTTAAATACATATTACTGTTAATATATAATATTATTGCATTACTGCCATTTTTATGCGTACAAACAATACTAAACACTTTGCATGCATTAAAATTTGACAGAATAAAATTGAATGAAAAATTATAATATAGATGCCAGATGCTGACAGCTGGAAATGAAGCAACTAAATTGAACAATGTGAAAGAAAGGACGGAACTAGAATGGATTAAGAAAGCTTGAAAGTGTTTGAATGAACAGCTCTGGGAAGATGTACTACATTCAGATGAACTACACTAAACATGTTCTAAAATAGAGAATACAACCTGAGCCCATATAGACTTATATATTTACATTTATTATACATTTGGCAGACATCCCTATGCACAGTCCTTAGTTTTAGCTCATTTATACAACTGAGCAGTTAAGGGTTAAGGGTCTTGATCAAAGTTTGTTTCTAATGGGGCTTGAGCCACTGACCTTCTGGTCAGTAACCCAGAGACTTAAACACTGAGCCATCACTGCCCATATTTGCTGAATATGGCAGAAATAATGCATCAAAATAAAAGTGTGAAGAAAATTGTCATACTACGTTACTATTCCCTGGTGATGAGTGGACTGTTCAATTCAAATACACTGCATATAGCACTTTTAACATAGAACATTGACACAAAGCAGGTTTATAGACATATGAATATAGATTTAGATACCCAATACGCAACCCAGAAGTGACAGCTAAAGAGAAAACCTCTCTGAGACAACAAAGAAGAACCCTTCAGACTCAAAATGAAACACATCCTCTTCTGGATGACAGCAGATGCGATTATGAGTCATTACTCTTCCAAAACTGTACATTAAAAAGACATACAGTACGGAGTGTGTTGAAAGAATCTTTAGTTTCAGTATCATGGTCGTTTTTATCTAGTTTCCATAGAGTTTTTAGCTTTAAAGGGAAATTGAACCCAAACTTAATAAAAGCTTGCAAGCATAGTTCCCATCAAAATGCACTTATGTTTAATAAAACCTTCGTTGTGGATAAAATAAAAATGAGTAATAAATCCTCACACAGGGAGTTGCCTCTGTACTGCAAAAAGTGCACTGTGCAATAAATGCACTGACCATGTGTCCATGTAAACAAGCAGACGCCTGCCTGATGTATGTAAATGTAATGTAGTATTATGTCCAGATGTGCCCAGCCTTATTTTACTCAGAGGTTCACTATTTTTTATCTGATCGGTTAGTTTAAAACCTATATACTTTTATTATTGTCATTGTTTTGCCTTATTGATCATGTCCAATCTTATCTGCAAAGGGCCAGTGTGGGTGCAGGTTTTCACTTCAACCAAGCAGTAGCCACTCCTTCCACCTGTTTCAATCACTGATCTAAAACAACAACAAAAAACAAAAAAAAAAGACTAGACTGCATATTAGTGTTTTAATTTTGAAGCCAGGTGGCAGCCATCTTAATGAGACCACCTTGCTTTTAGATCTCAAAACTGAACCGCGGAAAGCCAACACAGCTTGAAAACCCCCGAAAGTTTTATTGCTGGTAGTCAGAATACCTTAAATTCATATAACATTATCAATACTTTCACTTGTGTTTGTAATTAAATGGAAAAAAAAATGTGTTGAAAATCTGCACCCACACTGGCTCTTTGCATTGGACAATCAGAATCATCAGAATACTTTATTGATCCCGGAGGAAATTATGTAGTCACCAGTCTTTTACAAGTTTAACTCAGAGAGACAGATATTCACACTCACATTCATACCTTTGGGCAACCAAGAGTAGCCAGTACGCCTCGTCTGCATGTCTTTGGAGGAAACTGAAGTACCTGGAGGAAGTCCACACAGGTGGAGGAGAACATTCAAACTCAACAGAAATATCCTGGAAGACTGATTGTTCAAATCCAGAACCTTCTTACTGTGAGGCGAGAGTACCAACTACTACACTACCATGTCACCCATGCATGAATACGCCACAATTAATTGCTTAATATATTGTACTATCGCTTTAAAGATGACAAAAAATCTTCAGAGGAAATAAAATATCAGGCATTTTTTCTCAGAGTAAATCTGGCAACATAGGTGGTTTGCGTAATTTGAATAGGATCAGCACCAGAATTTAAGCAGGTGTGTAACCAGACTCTAAATACAAGGAAATTCCCATGAAAATAGCAAGTGAAGTCAAAATAACTTTTCTGTATTTCCATATATGGCTCTTACTGTCAGACTGTTTGCATTTGAAACAAATCTCTAAACAATGGCACTCCGAGAGCACAAACCTCCTCCAAGCCCGGCAATTCCTCATATTACCAAAATGTCAAAAAATCTCTGAATTTGATCCAGATTATCTCCAAAATCTAATGAAGTCTTCCTTGTCCAAAGCACCATGTCTGATAAAAATTTCATAAAAACTTGCATATAACTTTTTGCATTATCCTGCTAACACTCCAACACACAAACAGCAGGAAAACATAACCTCCTTGTCTGGGGTAAAAAGAACATCAAAGTCACAGTAGTTCTGTGATATACTTACATTTAGGGCATTTGTCAGAGACCCTTTTCCAGAGTGACTTACATTTTTTTTAAATCTCATTTATTCAAACTGAGCGGTCGAGGGTTAAGTACCCAACAGTGGGAAATTGATGATACTGAAGTTTGAACCCCTGACCTTCTGATCAGTAGCCCACAGCCTTAACCGCCTTAACCACCTGAGCCACCACTGCCCTTTTGTTCCAGACAAGAAGGTTGCCATGTCTCAGGATCTTTACACTGCTCTGTTGTGCTTCTCTTTGTGCACTGACTGTACTGTACCTCATTTGTAGATTATTTTTGGGGGAAAATTTAAAACACACTATGCTTCAAAAACAAGTGCAGCTTGGACACACTTAGGGCTGCATGCTGTGAAGAGATTAATGGCATCTCAGAGTAACTTGTACATTCTGATGTTGCTTGGTAGTTTCGTCTTGGCTGCGTCAAGCCGAGGCAGAAACAGCAGTGTTTTTCCCCTGATTTCTCAAAGGGTTTAATTACAGCTTTAGGTCTGATAGACTCCAGCTAATCTGTCCAGGCTTAAAGTAAATACCTCACCTGAGGTGTGAAATGCAGGTCCTCACAAACTCAACACACTCACACAATGATCTTATAAATACGTCACAGCTAAATAGAGACAAATATGAACAAAAACTTATTTTTTAAGCAAGCTATAAGAAACTGAATTACAGCGGAGTCTATAAATAATTGAAGAAGAGTAAATAGGTTTTTTGGTCTAGACTCCAACTGAAATGAAATATGGAGCAGGTACATTTTACACACTCTCAATCAAACGCAGCCCTTTCTTCTTCTGTAATGAAATGAGCTGGATAGCAAACCATTTTATTTCCTTGCTCCGATACCAAAATGGTGACATTTCCTTCAGCGTTTTCTTAGATGTCGGAAGATCACTGAGGATCTCCCTATGTCTTTTGCCCTCTCTTCCACTTTCTCTCGTTCCTCAGTGTGGATGTACACGGAAGAACGTTTTATGCATTTAAAAGTGCGACGGTGATTTTAAGCCGATTCCATGCTGAGTTGTCCTTGAGGCATTTCATTTATTCCACAGACTAAATTCAAGCCAACAAACCCCAGAAACCTCAGCAGACTAACCCCCTCTCCCCCCACCCACCACCACTCATGTGATTCTGAGGTGTCAAAGTCCTTATCCGATTACTGACATTATATAAGGCGGGTGGGTCATTCCATGACGATTCACCTAGAGGTTCACAGGTGACCATCTCAGAATTCAATGAAACTTTAACCAGACATAGAACATGTTACATTAACAAAACTGTTTGTTTTACATGGAAATATGCTTAAATTTGCTATAAAAATACTTTTTGGGGGTGGTGAATATATATTCTGTGTCAAAAATTCGAAAATACTTTGTTCAAAATTGCACTTTTTCCAAAATTACAGTATCAAAATCAACTTAACCCTGACAAATAGCCCTACACTAAACGCCTTGAATGGAGTCACTGTCACTGAAATCACCTGTTTAACACTCTGGGATTCACCGTAGCTAAACTCTCGGTCTCACATAGATGACTTGGTGTTTTTTTGCTTTTTGTGGGTCAACTAGCATTAACCCATAAGCATTCTGCGCCCTTTCATCAGAGTACACAAGAACCAAAGAGAGCTACCTTGAGAACCTGGATAATGTTACTTCCATCTACAAAATGTTTTGTTGAAAATTATCATGGGTCAAGCACCAGATCAATTCAACTGTTGCAACTGTGAAGGCATCCGTGAGGCATACATGGCCTCCTCGATGTTAACTGGATTCCCAAGATTTCCATGAAGGTGAAAGTGTACAAGAAAGAGCACCCGCTATGTATAACTTGCCGTTACTGCTGGTAGATATGACAGCTTCGGCGTATCCATCGCAGATGCTCATGCTTTTTAGGCAAGTTTCCTCCTCTGCCCATAGTTTTGTGACAGATCTCCAAAATCCACTGGAATTGTTATGGAATGGTTACAAACGTCTCAGCCATGATTCTAACATACCAACCAACTATGTGAGACCTTAACTTTAAGAAACAGTTTAACCAAAAGTGAAATTTAGACAATTTTCGATTCCCATAACATTTGGTGCCTGAATTTTTGTTAAATCGAATACACATACAAATGCACCTAGACACCTATCACAACTATATGTGCTTGCATGCTTTTTTAAAACCGTGGTGATTAATATGGAATTGGTTCCACCCTTTGTTGCTGTAAAGCCCTCATCTATTTTGTAAAGTGTTTCCAGGGGCACTGTCATATTGGAACAGGCTTGGGCCCCTTAATTTCAGCAAAAGGAAATAAAAATTCTATAAAATATAATGATATTTCAGACAGATGTTTACTTCAAAATTTGTGGCAACAGTTTGTGGGGGAAAAAAAACACATATGGGTGTGTCGGTCAGGTGTTCACATTCTTTTGAACAAATAATGCATGCAAGACATCTAAAGGTGCCCTGTGTAAGTTGGTAAGGTGGAGCCACTATTGTTCTGGAACATCCTGCAACAGCTTGATCAGATTCAGGTCTGGAGAATATAGAGGCCAGAGCAGCACTTTAGACTCATGTTACTCAAATCATGTGTACAACCGTATTAGGCAGTTCTATCACTCTGCTTTGAATGTCTTGGTGATTAATTTTTCAAAACAAATATCTGTGCTCTGAAACCAGTCTAGAAAAATGTCAAACAAACAGGGAAGAATATAAATAAGCTCAAACATACCAGCAAACTGACAGTGAAACCAAATTATTTATTTGCTGAAAAATTCAATGATAAGACTTCTTGAAAATTTAAAATATATACATTCTCACTAGGGGTGAGCGATATGCCCAAATTATTTTAACACAGCTATATTATGATAAAAGACTAAATCAAGATGTGGTCATTTTAAAATGTGACAACACTAAGACAGTGACATGTTAGAGGCTGGGCATTGCATACTTGGGGCTGAGGGTACTGACCATCTCTCACAACCACAACTTTCCATGGTATGAACCAGGAACATGTCCTTACTTATGTCTGTTGTTATGACACGTGCAATTTCCTGTCATTGTTGAGATTTTTTTGTCTCATTGATCACCTCCTTTACTGTTTAAAGCATTTAATGAGTCTCAAAACTCATGTGAGTATTTTTTGTTCCACATGTGCAAATCCTCATCCACGCAAGCTCTTTTATATATATATATATATATATATATTTTTTTTTTTTTACTTCAAATGAGCACTGTTCAATATTGCGGGAGCACTTTTTCACTTCATGTGTATGCCTTTCTTGCCCTGCAAATGCACAGAAAGGGATCAGTGCCCACTTAACTCTTAGGAGGGATTATAATGTTTTGGCTCACAGTGTATACCCATAAATAACACTTATTCACTTAATTATTTGCTTCGTGCTGATCATACCACAACATGATTTATTGCAACAACAAAAATAAATAAATAAACTCTACTATGTAAGATTATAAAAGAATATTCGCTACGTATGAAGGATCATTAGCATGTTGTGTTTTTATTCTACTGGAATAATAAATGAAAGCTGGAAGACAGCAGATGATAATATAGTTGCATTTTGATTTTTGCCCCATTATTTTGGTAAATATGCACCACACGTGTTATTTTATAATACTGTTATTTAAAAATAATATTATTGAGCTTAGAGATTTTCTTTGAAGCAAGCATATGAATATGGATCAAACTTGGAGAATATTAGCAGTGTAGATTTTAGCTGATTCACTACACATGGTCTCAGTTAAATATTATGGAAATTTGATTTGTTTTGAAAAAATGTTAACACAATAACTTGCAGAGGAATTTCAGATACAAAGTATTAGATAAGGATTGCCTTTGAAAACACAGTATACACAGTGTTAGATATGTAATAAAAGACAAGCAAAATAATTAATGAAGGAGTGTACCATACAGCGTGTACCATAGTTCATACTTTATATTCTTTCGTCATTTAATGTTTTATGTTATGGAAAAATTTTTAAAAGTTATCTTCTTTTGTCACATACATTGTAACAGCTATAAACTCTCTAAGAGACAAAACAGTAGTTTAATTTTTAAAAAATTTCATGAAATACATGGAATGTATATTGCATCAAAGCAACAAGGTGCTAGGTTCGAGTACCAGGCTCGGAAAGGGCGTTTCTGTGTGGAGTTTGCATGTTCTTCTTGTGCTTGTGTGGGTTTCCTCTGGGTTCTCTGGTTTCATCCCACAGTCCAAAGTCTTGGACATTAGGTTAAATGGCTGTTTCAAATTGCCCCTAAATATGAGTGTGAATGGTTGTATGCATGTTAACAATAAGATGGATTGGGGAGCTGGGTGTACCCTGCCTTCACCAAGAGTTGGCTCCAGCTTCTTTGTGACTCGAGTAGGATTAAGAGGCTTGGCAAATGAATGAATTAATAAATTGGTTTCATTAACAACAGGTGGTCCAATAAACTTAAGCATTACATACACTCACACACACACACACACACACACACTATAAATACATTCCTCATTTTCATTACAGAAAAGGAAACACACACACGCACACACACACAGTACCTTAATTAGCATCTCAAAAGTGAAGACACCAGTGAAGACGTAATCAAAATAACGAAGAACCTGTAAAATTACAAACACATTCATACATCTTTATATCTTTACATTGTGTGTGTATGTTTGTGTGTGTGTTCTTACATTGTTCAGCGCTGAATCAGGCTTGACAGGATCCTCTGCTGCGAGAGCGATGCTGCTCATAGCGATTACAGACAGAATACACATTTCAAAGTAACGCAGAGTCATAATGTAGTGGCAGCATTTACGGAACCTGGAATATCCCACACACATTTTATATATATATATATATACACACACACACACACACACACACACACACACACACACACACACACACACACACACACAAAACATCATATATTTAATTAATAATAATAATTTACTGATAGTCAGCAAATTCAAAATAATTAAAGGACACAAACTCATCTCACACACACACACTCACGGGTTGGTGTGAGACAAAATGAAGCAGGAGCTAAATGGAGGAATGGGTTTTGGACCATCTTCATCACCTCCACCACCATCATCATCATCTTTCTTCTCACCATCTTTAGTTGCTTCAGTGTTTGCATTTTTATTCACTGTATATACATACACAGACACACACACAAACAGATCAGCTAATTTTTTTCACACACACACACACACACACACACACACACACACACACACACACACACACACACACCCTGGAGCTGGCCTGTGAGTGATGGGTACAGTGGCTGCATGTCGATGGCTATGAACTCTTTACTGGGGCTCTTCTTCAGATCAGTGAGGATGAGGCCACTGTGTGGTAAGCTCCGCCCTCTCAGATTCAAAACATTATTGGTTAGCTCAGGGTCATAAAAGTCATAGGGGTTGTTTGTATGATAAAGATGGAGCTCTGGGTCATGAAGGATCAACATGTGGTTGTTCTTCATGTTATCAAGGACCTCACTGCACTCACTGAGAGAGAGAGAGAGAGAGAGAGAGAGAGAGAGAGAGAGAGAGAGAGAAAGACAGAGATAGACAGAGAGGAGTTAAAAACTGAGAGACAGGTATAACTGTAGGAATTGTAAATGAGGATGTTACATGTACATTGCTTGTTTCAGACACACTTACTTTCTTGAATAATGGCTGCAACTCCGTTCCCTTCTCCTTTCTCTGTCTCCATGGGTACTGCGATGATGTCTCATATGCTTCCGTTTTTTGTTCTCCTGGGTGTAATGGGAGTGCCTGTGGCATGGGCAAGGTTGGTAACCTGGTGTAAGGGAGACGTGGTGATCATGATGTCCTGGTTCTTCTGGTCTGGGTTTGTTGGTATTGTTGTTGCGGTTTTCCTGAGGGTTCACCACCAAGGGACGATCTAAGTGTGTCTTTATGTCAGGGTGGTTACAAAAATTTGTCTGCTGAAAGTAAGAAAAACAATAAACATTATTATCAACATACTCATGCCATAGACAGGTTAAGTTAGCAAAAGTACAATGATGATCATCATCATCTACACCCCACACATCAAGTATTTCCCACACTCCACACCTCAAGTATTCCCTACACCTCACACCTCAAGTATTCTGCACACACCTCAAGTATTCCCTACACCCCACACCTCAAATATTCTGCACACCCCACGCCTCAAGTATTCCCCACACCTCGCACATCAAGTACTGCCCACACACCACATGTCAAATATTCCCACACCCCACACCTCAAGCATTCCACACACCCCACACGCCAAGTATTCCCCACACACCACACATCAAGTATTCCCCACACACCTCACATCAAGTGTTCCCCACACACCACACATCAATTATTCCACACACCCCACACCTCAAGTATTCTCCACATAACACACGTCAAACATTCCCACATCCCACATTTCAAGTATTCCCCCACACCCCACACATCGAGTATTTCCCACACCCCAAATCTCAAGTATTCCCCACACCCCACACATCAAATATCTGGGATTTCATTCAGATTAAGGGTAGGTGGAGGAATATGTGAAGTAGGGGGTGAAAAGGAAACGTGACAAAAAAAAAAAATCTTGAGAAGTTTGATCATTGGCCTTCACACATGCACTTGTGTTATTATATAATATTTTTATCCAGTCTATGAAAGATGACCCAAACCCAAATTTGTTTAATGTTGCAAATAAAAATTTCCAATTTACTCGGTCAAATGCTTGTTCTGCATCTAAGGAAATAACTATGGATTCCAGATTATGTAGGGTAGAATAATCTATTATGTTAATTAATCTGCACATATTAGTAGAAGAATGTCTGCCTTCAATAAAGCCTGTTTGGTCAGGATGTATTATTAAACGGGTTATTTTTTTCTATCCTTCTGGCTAGAGATTTGCTGATTATTTTGAGACCTACGTTTATTAATGAAATTGGACGGTAACTAGATGAAAGTGTCGGGTCTTTTCCTGGTTTTAATAGTAATTTATTAAATAGATATTTAATACCTGGAGATATTTTTTTGTTTTTCCTTTATTTCTAATATCATGTTGTAGAACGTGGGTGCCAGTGTTGTCCAGAATTCTTTGTAGAATTCTGCTGGATAACCGTCTGGTCCGAGGGCATTATTGTTGGGCATATGTTGGAGAGCTTCATGGAGTTCACCAACTAAAAGAGGTGAATCCAAGGCCATTTAATTTTCATGCTTTAAATTTGGGAGATTAATGTCACTAAGAAATTGTGTTTCATCTATTGTGTTTAGATGTGATTTATATAATGTTTTATAGAATTCTCTAAATGTATTATTTATCTTTTCTGGGTCGTGGTCATTTTTAAATATATTTTAAAGGTTTGTATGTCCATCAATTTAAAGTAACGTTACTCACTGATTAAGATTTGGGTTTGGGACTATAAGAGCGTGCATTGGACACTTTAAGCAGCTCACTTTATTTACTGAATTCCAATGTATATTAACATGTCTGTGAGATTTATTTTTTTTAAATTACTTGGATTTGATTACTTATCCTTTTCTGTTCAAGTTTCTTGACAGCTTCTGAATATTGAGGTATTGTTGACACCTGTGGCAGTGCTGGTTGCATGACTGCTGAGGCACATAGTAAATACTTGCATGCAAATGAATATCAAGGCTGAGCACGTCTACCTGACTACATCACACGCACAAGTTGAAACTTTTCAAAAAAGTCGGAGTGCTGAGGGGCAGGAAATTTTAAATTTCATCATCTTCATCTTCTGCTTAATCCACATTCCCAAACCAGCTAAGAGACATAGTCCCTCCACCGTGTTGTAAGTCAACCCCAGGGTCTCTACCTGGTTGGACATTTCCAAAACATCACACCAGGGACGCGTTTGGGAGGCACTGTAATCAGATGCCCGAGCCACTTTAACTGGCTCCAATCAAATGTGGAGGAGCAGTGGTTCTACTGTGAGCTCCTCCCTAATGAATGAACTTCTCATCCTATCTCTAAGATACAGCACTGCTACCTGCAAAGGAAGCTAATTTCAGCTGCTTGTATTCGTGATCTTGTTCTTTTGGTCACGTCACAAAGCTTGTGACCATAGGTAAGGGTTGGAACATAGATCAACTGGTAAATTCCAACTGGTAAGCAGGAGAGGAATTACCAGCCCCTGATCATCAACGGGACCCCAGTGGAGAGAGTGGACAGTTTCCGGTACCTAG
>JAQMYF010000024.1:33118628-33145193 GCA_030014195.1 Neosilurus mollespiculum | reverse complement strand
TTATTTGTACTGCTGTATACACTATACTGTTCTATATTCTATAATCAGTGATGCTGTCTACACTATACTCTGTTCTATATACTATACCCAGTGCTGTTTTATTTGTACTGCTGTATACACTATACTGTTCTATATTCTATAATCAGTGATGCTGTCTACACTATACTCTGTTCTATATACTATACCCAGTGCTGTTTTATTTGTATTGCTGTATACACTATACTCTGTTCTATATACTATACTCAGTGCTATTCTCTTTTGTATACTGTTGTATACACTATATTCTGTAAACACTATACTCTATCCAATATAGTATACTATGCTTCATACACTGCTCTTCACACTATACTCTGCTCCATACACTGCTGTACACATTCTCTTCTACATATGCTGCTCTTCACACTGTACTCTGTTCTATATGCTGCTGCGTATAGTATATTCTGCTTGGTACACTTCTCGACCCACTGTACTCTGCTCCATGTGCTGCTGTTTACTCTGCTCTGTATGTTGCACTATACTTTATAATCCACATCATATGTTGCTTTACAGTATACTCTGCTCCATACTCCGCTCTGTACATTACACTGTGCTCTATATAGTACGCTATTCTTTATTTCATACACTGCCCTTTATACTACACTCTTCTCTATTCTGTATTGTGTAGAGTATCCTGCTTTATACGCTATACTCTGCTCTATTCTCTGTTCGGGACACCAAACATTACTTTGCTCTATACAATATACTTTGTTTTACTTTCTTCTCTATACTGTTAAATAAACTGAGCATAAGGCAGCAATAAAGCCTGGATGTCTACTGCAGGGCACCCTGGACACACCTCTTCACTCATTTAATTATCTATTTGCTGCACTTAACAGAAGTAATAGCCTGTATCATTGTACATTTTGTTTTGTATGTGTAAAAGGTGCAGCGGGTGTCCAAATATACAAACAATTTTACTTCAATCAAATGTTTGTGTTAGCTATGTTTTCCCAATTTGATGTCATATTAGAAGTTAAGTTCTGGCAAATAATAAATACAATAATCGACTGAAATGTTGAACTATGAAGTCAGAAAGTATTTTAACTACAGTGTTCATTGTGTTCGCACAAGTGTGCCTGACTACTTTGCTCTGATTCTGACTCTACTGCAGCTTACATTTCAGCAGGTTATTCATGCAGATTTATCTGATATAAGATAGGAAGAATCAATGACATGGGAAATAATTGTGCATTAACAAAGTGTAACAGAACCAGAACAATTGTTACAGCTTTGATCTAAAAAGTATGCAATCTATGCAACAAGTGAATAATTTTCTGTGTGAATGACAACACATTTAGAGCTATATGAGCATAGAGCTATATTAAAGCACCTGTATAAGAGAGTCAGTGAGTGTCGGGCGTTTGCAAAGTTTCACATCCTGCAGGATGTTTACACAGCAAACCGTCCACATGAAAAAGTGATTACAACACATGCAACAAGAGTGTTCAGAGAGTGCAAACCTGTGCCAAGCTGGGGAAAAACAGCCCAAAGTACACAACACTCACTGTTTGGCCAGCTTTTCAAAAAAAAAGAAAAAATTCTGATCTCAAAATGCTAAAGAACCCTTTAAAATTTTAAGGCCCCAGAAGTTGATCCGCATCTTCGGTGGAGCTAATAAAGTCTTCCTTGTCAAAAGGCCCGTTAAAAATTTCTCGAAAATCCACACAACTTTTTGCATAATCCTACTAACAAACACGCAAAAATTAACAAAAACAAAACCTCTATGAGGAAAATAATTAGAATAAACACATTTTATTTAGTGAGGTGACTCAATGGTTATCACTCACAGCGAAAAGTTTCTCGGTTCAAATCTTGGTCTAGAGTGTTTTGCGTGGAGTTTGAAGGTTCTCTACATGCTTACATAGGTTTCCTCCAAGTACTCCAGTTTCCTTCCACAGTCCTAAGAAATACCAGTAGGTGCGAATCGAAGTGTAAATGGTTGTTTAGGTCTGTGTTAACTCGGTAACAGAGTGGAAATTTATTGCCTTTCACCAGAAGTGAGCTGGGATTCTGTCCAGCTTTCCCAAGACCCAGACAGACAAGCGTTATAGTATTTACATTTACAGCATTTGGCAGACGCTCTTATCCAGAGCGACTTACAATTATCAGTTTATATAACTGTTTATATAACAATTGAGGGGTAAGGGCCTTGCTCAAGGGCCCAACAGTGGTGACAGTGGGGATTGAACCGCTGATCTTCGGATCAGTAACCCATCACCTTAACCACTGCTTAAGCTACCACTACCACAAGCTACCACTGCCATAGTATGACGCTTATAGTATAATAGGTGGATGAAAACTTTAATAAATCTTGTACAATGTTAATGCTTGTTACTGATATCCTGGCACCTCGATATGACATTAATACAACATTATTATTGAATAAGGCTCATCATTTAGGCTTTGTGCGTTTTAGATGCAGCATTGAAAAAAGCTCTCGACTGACTGGATGTGCTGCAGTTTCAAAAAGAAATCTTTTAAAGATAAATTCATCAGTTGTCTCGGAAGTATTTCTATACAGCAGCAGAAGCAGAATGGTCACCTTTAATAAATGCTGTGAGAAAACACACAAAAAACACTTAATTTTCTTCTTATAACTTCTTATAGTTTTTTATTTTCCTTTTTTGTAATTTATTTTTTGTTGTTTTTGGCTACATTGTGTAAAAATAGTCACTATTACACTGTAAGAAATCTGCTCTGGTTTCTTAAGTAAATCTTGTCCATTTCGATTTTTTTTGCAAAAAAAATCAGCTCTCCCCCCTATTTTCCAGAGAAATCATTTGTTAGAAAACCTTTTACATACATTTTGTGTTTACGTTTTTTGGGATGTGATCATTTTCTTTTTAGTTTTGTAATAATTTGCATCTCTTGGCTAATACAAAAACTCTCTAGCGTGGTCTTGGAATCATCATGCAGACTTTATGAAGCTCAGATTAAATATTTTTGGAAGGGGGACATATGTGAAAGATCCTGAAACTGCTCTCATGACTAACTGTATCACATGATGGCAACTTCAGAAGCACATTTGCTTTGATTGAACACGTTAATAGCATTTGAGTGCTACACTAGTTTCCCAGCATGCCACACACTGCTGTAAGGCATGTGGAGTACATTCCATATAGAAACAGAGTGTGTGTATGTGTGTGTTAGAGCAAAGCAGTGTAGCGGTGTGGAGATGCTTAGATGTCTATGCTTCTGATTTCTGCAAGGGGATGGTAATAAACAACAAACAATAATGAAGGTGTAAAATAAATACATAAATAAATAAATATGCCATGAGTCATGTATCTTTTATAACAAGCCAGCACCAATTATGAAGGTTTGGGATTTCATCAGTGCTTTGATGAAAGTGTCCTTCTGTCAGGTTAGGTCCACTCTTCCACCAACTGAGTGTGTTCCAGGTCTAGCCTGTGTGGGCCTATTCTGGTGTTCCAAATATATTTTCTAACAGATTGTAATCCAACGATTTTGCAGGCCAGTCAAAGTGTCTCCATGTTTCATCATGTGCGTCAAACAAGTCACACACTGATGTGGCCCTGTACTGCCTATGGTTGTCATCCTGGAACATCAGTGTTGACATCAGTGTCATCCTAGAGTGCATCATATTCCTCTTGAAGACAACACTGACAGTGCAGCACAAAAGGCAACCTCGGGTATGAACATTTCTCCAGGTGTGTATGCTACTGAAACTGGACAATATGGAACTTCATTTGCTGGATGTGATTTCTCTTATTAATTCCAGAAAACATCCCATAGTTACTGAATTCAATTTACTGTTCATTTTGTTATATTGTTTATAAACACTGAATTTACTGTGTACTAAATGAAGTTTATTGTATTGAGATGCTAACTTCAGGAAACATATCAAAACACAAAAACAGAAATGCAACAAAAACATACAGAATATAGAATATAGAATTAATGATTTTACTTTTAATGAAATACACTGACATTTTCCAAAATTATAAACAGTATTAAGCAGCCAATAGTTAATTGATGTTGTATTTGTACCTTTTCCCCTTGTTGTTGTTAAAGAAATTCATGCAGAGTAAACGGGTTTAATAATTAACTCAAGTCATTAAGTCTATTTTTAGTAAATTCTGTTTTCTCTTCTCTCAGCCAAAACTAAACATCAGGATACATAACTAACTATCATGACCTCAACCAGTAGTTAGGTTTTTTATTATATTATTATTATTTGGTCAGTGCAACCTGTTTGCCCAAGTTTGCTTGTTAATGTTCGTGCCACAGTTTGACTGGTTGTGACTTTTTTCCCCTTTCATTTGATTTCACACTGATCTGCACGTGTTCTTTGATAATTCATGAACGGCTTTTATTTAAGAGAGACACTTAGTTTTTAGATTTTTTTTTCAGTCTGCATTTTATTGTAGATTAAAAATATATTTACAGAACTTATCCATCAGTTTTCATGTGCTTAGGGAAATCAAGTTATGTTGTCATCGGTTTATTTGTCTGTCTGTCTGTTAGCAACATCCTGTCTACAGCTTTCAACAGATCAATCAGAATTTTTTGGTGGGCAGGGGATCATACAAATATTTCTATAAGACTCCATGCACTGTAATCAGTTTATAAAAATTATATTAAAAAAAAGGTAATATCTCTGTCAAAACATATGATGTATATTTATCAATGTATATTCAGCTTCTGAACTTTATCCTAGGTGACCAGATATTAGCAATTTCAACTCCTGATGCTTCTACTGCAACTGGAAAAAAAAAAAAAAGCCTGACTGAAAATCTGAAAAGAGCACATTAATAGCAAACACTTGGTTGACTGGATCATCATCACCTCAATCAGTTGGTCGGTTGGATGTCTTTCCCATACATAAATAATTCAGCATTGCATAATAGAATGGTTCTGAAGGGCAAGAAGTCTGAAAAATAGAAAAGAAATGTGGGGAAATGCTTTCTGCTTGATTTAGGTATTTACAGTCACTGCATGATGTTAATGAATGAGATATGAAGCTGTATTTGGATGCTAGAACAAAAGCTTTTTAGACAACTCTGTGTGCCAAATAAGCAAACAACAAATGAAAGGACATGAATATGGCAGTACGGTACTCATCAATGTACTCTACTCTACTGAGTCACTACCAGCTGAGGAACCAAATCAGATCAGGAGGAATGCAGGTGTAAATGAAGGCTAGACAAAACAAAAGCATTTTCTTTTCTTTTATGAAGCAAACCAGAACAAATGGAACGCACGTCCTAAGATGGTGTGTGAGTGAAAAGGGGTAGTGAATAAAAACAAACAAAACAAAAAAAAAGGTTAACAAACATTCAGAGAAACAAGTTGAGAAAGTGCGAGTTGTGTTATGACTCTGAGTGACCTTCCCTTAAGGAAATAAGTAACACAGTGCCAAAGTGAGAACCAGAATTTGCGTATATGTGTGTACTGGAGTGAAGCTGGAACAGCTTAGCTAATTAGTGCAAGACCATACATGGCTTTAAAAAAAAAAAAACAAAACAAAACAAAAAAAAAAAACCCAGCTGTAATCTCCCTATAGAAACCAACCGCTATTTCAAAAACACTGTTTAGAACATTTGAAAAACGGGGTGCGAGTTCTCCTCGACTCCCCCGCTGTATTCTGGCACGCACTTCTGTTCCTGCGATTGCCTCAGAGCGAAAGAGCGATAGAGTGGGAGTAATGTAGAGGGTAAAGGCAGCAGAGCAGAGCTGTTTGTTATCTGCTTGCCTCCATGCCTCGTCTCAGGCTGAGACCCATGGGCCTCGCATAGCACTGTTTAATAAACAGGGATTTAACCAGGCAAAGATGGATCCCTGTCCAATTTCTCAGCTGTCGGTTGCATTAGTCGCTGATCTAAGAACAGATCCGTGGACACGAAGCCTAGCTTTACAAGAACACACCAATCTGAAATGCTAATGTTGCTAATAAGGACGTGCCAGTAAGCAGTATGCTCCTGAAAAATGAGGCAGGACCCATCTGGCCCAGGCTGAAAAGGGATAATAATAAAAACCATTAACGAATGTTGTTTATTAACCCTTCGCCTACAGGGAGGGATGGTCGTGATATTAGACGGGAGGTTAAAATCAAATGCCTTTCAGCAGTGTGACATTAATATTACTATTGTTCAGTAATTCTTTCCATCATGAAGGGTCATCAATAGCCTTATAAGGGCAAAGTGTTACACAGACAGACAGACAGACATTTGTGAGACAATGTGCATTTCCCTTATTGCCTGTCTAACTGTTAATCCACTTGTTTCTTAGTGTCCTTAAGAAAAACAAAGGCTCAAATGTTGATCCCTGACATGGTTGTGACCTTAACCCTATTGAAAGTAATTTTTTTTTAAATTGGAATGCGCTGGAGAAGACTTTATGGAGTGCTTCAATTTTTCTGTCATCAATTCAAGATGTCGGTGAAAAATGAACCCAAATCTGGATGGAAATAAATGCTGTGATGTTGATTAAGTTTGTTGAAACAATTCCATGGTAAACAGATTCTGTAATCAAGAGTGAAGGTGGTCCAATAAAATATTAGAGTGCATAACTTTTTTTGGGCAGGTAGTGTATTCTTAAAATAAATAAATAAATAAATAAAAAATTAAATAAAAAAGCCTTCAAAAACAGGCTACTTTAGTGGTCTTTGGGACTTTTTTCTTCAAGAAAGCTCATTATATTTCAGTTGATCCTTTCCAGGTTAGAAGAACCCCAGGTCTGTTTATTAAATTAAAATGTTTGTGAGAATTTACACATAAATATTTTTAAATATAGCAAGCCTGTAGTATATTTTGGTTAAATATTAAACTCTATACCTAAAACATAGAAGCTCAAATGTTAATTCCTGACATTGTTATTAAAGCATCCAGGCACTTACTTATTTTATTCAGAGAAAAGTACGCATTGTTAGGGATTGTTTATGATTCAGTATCATATTTTTTTCTTCATAAAATTTTTGTTTGTATTCTAATGAGAATTGAATGATTCTCAGTGTATATCACAACACTCGTACTTGCTAGCCAAGCTAGCATGACTGAAGGAAGTATTCAACAAGCTATTCCGAGAAAAAGCAGCTGCACTCTGATTCCACCAAAGCCTTTCTTTTGACTCCGTCTGGTGCTCAGACTGCCGGTACTGTTCATCACGATTTGGGGCTTAAAGACACACTTGGAGGAGCAGAGGGATGAGATATGTCTGATGAGATCAGAGGAAGTAACAAGGAGAGAGCTGAGAGCAACAGAAAGAAAGGGTGAGAGAGAGAGAGATTGAAAGAGAGATTGAAAAAGAGAAAATGGATAAAGGAAAAGGAGGATTCAGTGTGAAGATTTGATTTGGTGAATCGCTCTCATTTATAAACAGAACAGTACAGGTTTTTTGGGTAAATGCTGGAACACAATCAGGACTTAAACAATATGGCCGTCTCTGAATAAGTGAAGTCCGATACGGCTCACCACGCTCTTGTTTCATTGCAGCTGCACCATTACAAAGGCACATTATTTGATTTTTTTCCCCCACATTGTGTGCTTTTCTAAACCATCTCAGCTCAGATGGCCAAGTTAGAACCCGATAATTTGTCAAAAGAAGCATTTAATCCATACTTTTACCTCAGTGAACAAAGAAAAAAGGAAAACAAATCACAAAGAGAGATATCGATCTGGTTTGTTTAGACTATTGTAACTTCTACATTCCTTCGATGTTCAGAGCTTCTGAGTTTCTTGGTGTAGCAGAAGGCACACACATTCAGCTACTTCACAAATTATTGCTTCTCTTTACACTTGGAAATGTAACCATGTAACACATATTACACTTTATGCATGTACATATATTTGGGGTTCTCAGACTGCTAGAGCGCAAAGAATTATAAATGGCACACGTTTGCTGGTTGGATAATAACGAACTGCAGAAACAGCTTCTATTTACCATGAGAACCAAAAAAATATATATTCTATATGAGAATTTGTTAACGCTGGATCCCCCCAAAAATAAAGAGGACAATGATGTCCCAGACAGAGTTTCAGAGACTGTTGAATAATGTGCTAACAGAAGCGCCCAAAGTATCAGGGGACCCTGATGATGCTAATATGGTTCTCTGATTTTCATAGTGTGAGGTTTGTTGACTTTCATGGTGCTGGGTTGTCAGACTGTCATGACATATGTTTCTTAGACTGCCAAGATCTTGGGTTTGTGGAGAGTTATAGCAAAGAGCTCTCAGACCGCTACAGTGTTGGATTCTCAGACCATCACAGCATAGATTTAAAATGCCAAAGCAAAATGTTCTTAGATCACCACAGCAAAAGTTTGTCAGTCTGTCACAGTTTAGAGTTCTTAGGCACAGTGTAGGGTTCTCAGATTGTCACAGCATAGGGTTCTCAGTCCGCCACAGCAAATTGTTCTCAGACTGTCACAGCGTAGGATTCTCAGACTGTCAGAGCGTAGAGTTCTCAGACCGTCACAGCGTAGGGTTCTCAGACCACCACAGTGTAGGGCTCTCAGATCGCCACAGCGTATGGTTCGCAGACCGTCACAGAGTATGGTTCTCAGACAGCCACGGCAAATTCTTCTCAGACCGTCACAGCAAATAGTTCTCAGACTGTCACAGTGTAGGGTTCTCAGACCGCCACAGCATAGGTTTTTCAGACTGTCACAGTGTAGAGTTCTCAGACCATCACTACATAGGGTTCTCAGTCCACCACAGCATAGAGTTCTCAGACCGTCACAGCATAGAGGTCTCAGACCGTCATAGCATAGCGTTCTCAGTCCGCCACAATGTAGAGTTCTCAGTCCACCACAGCGTAGGGTTCTCAGACTGTTACAGCATAGGGTTCTCAGACTGTCACAGAGTAGTGTTCTCAGCCAGCCACAGCAAATCATTCTCAGACCGTCACAGCAAAGGATCCTCAGACCGCCACAGCATAGGGTTCTCAGACTGTCACAGCAAATTGTTCTCAGACCACCACAGCATAGGGCTCACAGACCACCACGAATGGATCTCAGACTGCCACAACAAATGGTTCTCAGACCTCTACAGTGTAGGATTCTCAGATCCCACGGTGTAGGGTCCTCAGACTATCACAGCGTAGGGTTCTCAGTCTGCCACAGCAAATCGTTCTCAGACTGTCACAGTGTAGAGTTCACAGACAGTCACTGCATTGGGTTCTCAGTCCACCACAACATAGAGTTCTCAGACTGTTACAGAATAGAGTTCTCAGCCAGCCACAGCAAATCATTCTAAAACCATCACAGCATAGTGTTCTCAGACCGCCACAGCATAGAGTTCCCAGACCGTCACAGCAAAGAGTTCTCGGACCATCACAGCGTAGAGTGCTCAGACAGCCACAGCAAATCGTTCTCAGACCACAGTGTACGGTGCTCAGAATGCCAATGCAAATGGTTCTCAGACTGCCACAATAGGGGTTACTCAGGACACCCCGGTGCAGGGTTCTCAGACCCAATTAGCATATATGAAAGGAAGAAAAAAAAAAAAGCATCAATGTAACAACCTCACAAAAGAACAAAGGAGGTGCTCATTGCATAATATCCTGATTTTAATTAATGTCATTTTCAGCACTGATTTGCAGCGGATGTGATCAAACCAACCAGTTGAGTAATACCCGCCCTGCATGCACAGAAGGAACAGAAAGATCCGGCTCTAAGCAGGAAAGCTCAGATCTGTGATGGAAACATTAGCTGGATGGAAACTTTTTCCTGAGGAGAGTGAGCATCTGCTGTCTTATCAGGGGGAGAGATGCCTGTGCGCATGAGCTTCATCATGCCGACTGGAACAGATGGCTGTCTTTTGTACGTTAGCACTTCCTGATGTTCTGAAGATGGTAAAGAGCACTGTCAAATGAGCTCTCAATGAGTACTTCAAATGAAGTAACACATAGAACACTATGTTTAGAGAATGTACCAAACAAATATATTTTTTTAAATGTCACTGAGTTTTTGCAAAGACACATATAACTGGAAACTTTCTTACTGCCCTTGATGGTGGCCTTAGAATTACAATCTTATTAAGCAAAACAAATCACAGAAGAAAGTCAGTCACCCCCACTCCCAAAAATACAGACTAAATGCAAGAAGACAGGCTTTTTAGTTTACTACCATGTACTACCATGAGATACTTGCTACAAACAAATCAACTAAATATCACAACAAAAGATCTGAGAAAAATTTGTCTCTAACAGATGGTAGAAGCAATCAATTACCAGAGAAATACAAAAGAAGGTGCCATAAATATCGTCATTTGCTTCCCCTGCTGTTTGTGCATTCAGGAATATGCAGGAAACAGTAAAGGCAAAATGAAAAAAGGACATTCAAACTGAAATTAATAAAATAATTTACATGGCAGGTTACATTTTCAAAGTTTGGGGAGGCAGGGAGGGTGCATGCTGCCCCACGGCTCTACGTTACTCAGCTTCTTCAGGGTTCTAGAATTTCATTCAGTTTCTCCAATTTCCTTCATTCCATTTGGTTCTCCAGCTTCCACATGGTTGCCCAGTTTCCTCACTGTTCTCAAATTTCCTCAATGTTTTGAGAAGGCAAAGGGATGAAATACAATGGTGCATTGGTGCCCCACAGCTCCAGGTTGTCCAGTTTCCTCAAGGTTGTCCAGTTTCCCTAGGGCTCACCAGTTTCCTTGGGGTCTTCCAGTTCTCTCAGTGTTCTCCAGTTTCCACAATGACTTCAGTTTCCTTAATGTTCTGGGGAGGCAGGACTTAAGGGTGATATACATTGGTGCACTGTTTCCCCACAGCATCAGATTGCCCAGCTTCCTCAGAGTTCTCAAGTTTCTTTATAGTTCTCTAGTTTATTTAAAGTTCTACAGATTCCTCAGTGTTCTCCAGCTTCCACAGGATTTTCAAGTTTTTTTTTTTTTTAGAGTTCTCTAGTTTGTACAATGTTCTACAGTTTTTACAATGTTCCCCAATTTCTTGATTGCCAACCCTGTCTACTGCTGAAAATGCCCAAAATGGGAAAGAAGGAAAGGAAGGGGAGGCAGTGGGATGGTCTGGGCAATGTTCTTCTGGGAAATCCTGGGTTGTGGTATTCATGTAAATACGTAGATGATACTTGGACACATTAATTGATGCAGACCCAGTCCACCCCCTTGTAATTATATATATAGATAAAAAGAGAGTAAAGACAGAATATAAGAATTCTTAGAGTCTATATGTGACAGAAAAGAAGTAGCGAGTCTTATTGAGCCGTCTTTACTTTCTGGCACAGCGGGAGTGTGAATGCGGCTAAAAATTGATGCCATCATGTCGTCCAAAAACATACACGATATCCAGCATCCAGCAGAGACGTCAGAGCTGCAATCTTGCGCAAGTCTATCTGGCACAGTTTTTTCCACCACCTCCTGCTGCTTAGCCCAGATGAATTCTCAGTGGTGCAACAAATTAAGTTCCTATTAAATAAAGCGCTTTGATACGTGCTTAAACAGGAGTCAGTGTGCTGGAGCAAGTAAGGATAATCATTTGCATAAAACCTTTCTGTCTCAATGAAGTGCACTCTGAATGCCATTTATCAACATTCGCAATGAACAGCTAGTGGAGTTGGAGAGTGCGATGCTTGCTGAGTGATAACCTTCTAGCGCTGCCCTGATGCTTTGTGATTACCAACATTGAGTCAATGTGGGTTTATGAGATTCCATTATATTAACATAGATTAGGAAGGACACTAGGAACTACGGTTTATAAAAGCACCAACGTTAGTCATTATGGGATTTGTCTCAGGAGACACTACTACCAGTATTGGTAATCAAATTGGTTTGTTCATTTTAGGTTTTAAATGGCAGAGTGGTGTAGTGGTTAGCACTTCCACTGTGTGTATTGGTTGTGTGTGTGTGTGTTGGCCCTGCAATGGTCTGGCGAGCTGTTCAGAGCATACCCTTCCTTCACCTAGAGTTGGCTGGGCCCTAGCCTCACCATGACACTAGTGAAGAAGAAAACAGTTTGGAAAATAAAATGAATTTTAGGTTAGGTACTGTAGAGCCTGTGTAGTTTTGAAGAAGGTACTAGGGTCAAATGTTGCACTTTTCTCCAAACCAACTCCAAAGAGGGAAGCAGCAAAAATGTTTCGGTCACCAGCACCAAACCTGAACCTCTGAACTACTGGCAAACCTGTGCTCAATTCAGTACAGCCAAAAATAACACTGACAATTGTGACCCAAACATAAAGCAGAAAGAAAGCAAATCTATCTTGCACCACAAACTGATTTATGACTGCTGGAACAAGCTTTTTAAGCAGATAATTAGCAAATATTATAACTTGTTAAAAACATACCAGACTTAAAAACACCATTCAGCACTAGATGATCACTAACACTTTGTAGAACATGCTAATTAAAACACTAGCCACTATACAGGAATAGAAGAGAACTTATTTTGATGTGTTTTAGGGCATGGAGTTCATGCTTCCCACCCAGACCTGCAAATTTTCCCGACCTGAAGCGGTTAATTTGTGAGGGTGCCTTGACGGATTGTGTCCCTCTCAATAGCTGTGCTTCTTATTGATTTCTGAGAGAAACTGCAATTTCTAATTACACCAAAATGCATTAAAGGTCTTTAGCCAATAATGCTCAGTGGCTATAAAACGGCCGGCTATCAATGGTCTTGTGTTGTCCATCAGCACTGAGCATGGTGTATCGACACTTGTGGTACACTCTCATTCTCACAACAGTCGGCTCGACAGAGCAACGCCGGTTTTTAAGGGTCTCGGGATTGCTAATCAGCTGAAATTGCAGAACTGGCACACACAAATCCAGAGTCGCTCGAGCTCCCTAGCCATCTTCATTTGCGCTGTCAATCGAAGGCGCATGGGCTAATTTGTTAGTTTTCTAACTGTTTTGCTTCAAGAAGGGCAAAGCCAGCACATTGCAAATTGCTGTGTGACAACAGGATCAGTTAGGAGAAAAAAAAGAGTTGCAGTGTACAAAACTGGAGCTGTATTAGAATTCACTATAAGCTGCTACAAAATATGGAGCATGGATATTCCTTTTGCTCTCTGTTAAAGCAGTTCCACTTTCAAGTCCCTGAAAATTCCTGCAACTTTTTAAAAATGTCGACGCATGCATTCTTTCATTTCCCTGAGGCTACCTTGTGAATCTGTGTTAATGACCAAAAGAGTAAACTGTGATTATTTTGAGTAATGTTTGTACTATTATCTACTGGAACAGTAATTAATGTTTCAGGAGCAATAATTAATATGTTGAGTTGGGTGAACATCTTGGAATAAATCGAACACTAAATAATATATGCCGCAGAAAATGTTTCTGTTTCTGTTTTAATATTGGAGTAAAAATTACATAGATAGAACCTTGTGTTTGGAATAACATATAATTAACTGTGGAGTCAAACCTTGACTGAACACACTCTACTATGCAGTGTGGATTGTACAGCCTGAGCCTAATACTTCATTCTCATGACAGAAGACAATAGACCGCTTCGTGCAGAATAAATACAGATGATAATGGAGAAGACCAAAAACACCTTAACTTGTGTGTGTCTGTGTGTATATATATATATATATATATATATATATATATATGCAGTAGAGCTGTGCATCTTACCTCTTCTAATGATTAGATTACTCAATTATTCGATTATTTAACTATTCGATTCAGTGTGGCATGTTGGCATAGTGATATATATACACATACACACATACATACATACACATACACACATTTTACATATACATATATATTTACAAAGGATTAGTTAAGGGGTTCACACACTTATTCACCAACTTTATTTGCTTCCCACCCAAAATATTTCTATTTGTTTCTCGTCTGAATTTTATTTGCTGCTATATCCAGTGTTGGGAAAGTTAATGAAAAATGTTAGCTTGGTTAACCATTAATTAAGGAAGTAGCTTTGTAAAAGTTAATTGACTAATTCTGTTGTACATTAACTTAAGTTACTCTTAATAAATTAACCAATAACCTGCTAATTTTCATTATTTATTCTGCTTATATCAGATTTACCATATAATGTTTTTTAAACATTTGGAAAAAAAAAAACCCTTATTAAAGCAAAAAAACCTCATGTGCAGGCAATCCTGCCTGATAATGGCGGCCCATACCTGCCTCTCTGGTCTGCGTATTTGGCCAGTGCGACCAAGGCCGAGCTAATCAAGGGTGCAGTAGCCAGCAAAATTACTAACACTCAAGGCAATTAACGGACTAATGGAGAATTAATAAATTAATGGTAATTTTAAAAAGAAATACTGTGTGAACGCATGAATAAAAAAGTTAGCTTCGTTATTAATGGATTAACGGGTTAATGCCTACCTCTGTCTATATCACATTAAGGTGGGAAAAGATCTGCCACAATTAATCTAGTTTATTTTTTTTTACATCATAAAAAACAGCAAGAGGTTGTGTAGACTTTTTATATTCACTGTAACATTTCCCACACTAGAGATTTATCAGGTGTGTGGTAAGCCCTGCAGCACAGTATTTAACAGCAACAATGTTATACAAGCTGACATGTGATTTAGCAAACCTCCAGCTCATCCTGCAGGGACGTGCAGATTGGACACTGCCACTGACTAACATTTGAATGCAGAATTAACACTCACTGATTACTTGGCAGACCAAATTTTCTGGCTTCGTGCTCCTACTAGCAACAGTTTCATTATGGGGGGGTGTGATAATGGAGCTCAGAAGAAGTGCATGCATGCGTTATCTTCACAGAGCTTAAAAAAAGGAAACCTGAGGCACTAATTAACCCCAATTTCGGCTAAAATGTAATTAAGTGCACCTCCGTGTCCTTAAGAGATTATGTGGCATTTTCCAAACAGGCTGTTAGTCTGAGTAACATTCCAGTGGTAGGTTTACAAGAGCTGTTCTGATTGACAGTTCTGATTTGAAAACTATGCCTGCATTAAGAAATCAACTGTAATCACAGTATACACTGTGGGCAGACAGAAAACGCAGCAGGGAGAGAGAGAGGAATGAAATGAATAAGGTGCAGAAGTCCTGCAGTAAAGAGAAGAACTTCTCGCTTTGCCTCTACAGGTTACCGTAGCAACAGCGTGAGGACCAAATGCAATGCAGCCTATAAGCCTGGAAAGCTGTTCGACAGCTTTAGCGCATACACCACTTATTAGAGGCACTAGAAATGGAGGGGATTTCAATTTGCCTGATAGGTTCATTCCAGTGAACTTCCACTCCACCACATAGATCCACCAAATAATATATTATACTACATTCATTTACGCTCCATATGACTTCAGATTATAAACGGAACTGGATGAAATAGTCTATGATCACACAAAGCAATATCATTCTTGATTCTTGGTACCGCTAACATGACCGCAGTTATTAACTGGGGGATCGTGGTCCAGATGTGGATGTAGCAAATTATTTCACTGGCTTTAACTATAACTGCAGAATACCATAAAAAGTACTACCTAAAAAGAATGTACGAAAAACAAAAGATTTGCCGTTTTAAACCCTTGGTCCTGCTCTGTGTAAGTAGCGCACGCGCGCACACGCATACACACACACACACACACACACACACACACACACACACACACACACACACACACACACACACACACACACACACAGGAATAGAGGGATTCAAATAATTATGCCCAGAGGTGAAACTACACACTGATTGCCCTCACACACATAGTGCATTCCATTTATTCAGGGAAATCGGAGTCCCTTGTCTGAAATATCAATTTGAATGTCCCCTGATGTCAGATTCCTGACTCAAAAAGTCCTCACCAGATCCTCACCAGCACTGGCCTCAAAATCCAAGATGGTTGCGCTCCATGCTTCAGCAGAGTGAAAGCTGTAGTACTGTAGTAGTATTCAGTTTTTTAGTGAACACTCTACATGAATGATGCCATCTGATTATTCTGCTATTAGGTGGGATTGCAAGAGAAGGCAGGATCATCATTAGCATACTTTAAAATGGGAAATTACGCCATAAAATTCTCCTTCTAGTTTG
Organism: Neosilurus mollespiculum; assembly: GCA_030014195.1. Classification (NCBI taxonomy): domain Eukaryota; kingdom Metazoa; phylum Chordata; class Actinopteri; order Siluriformes; family Plotosidae; genus Neosilurus; species Neosilurus mollespiculum. The sequence goes on along the minus strand of JAQMYF010000024.1, from coordinate 33,129,201 downwards.
CCTTTTAGGTTTTTTTCTTGTGTTTATGTATAGTACAGATTTAAACACCATTACAGAGTGCAGATTACTTTAATTTCCATATTTATTTTTATTTCTGTATTAGCAGTATGTACTAAATTCTACTGAATGAGTAGACTAAATGAGTAGGCTAAACAGATACCACTTAGCACTTAGCTTGACTGACCAGCCTCAATCATGGTTAAAATATGTGAACATTCACTGTTATAATCTCATTTAAGTTTGCTTTTCTTTATGCTTCGACATAGTATATCTTAAACTCTTAAAAAGAGGTAAAGAGATGGCATTACACAGCTCTTGCACCTTCTTACTTGTATGCACAGTGCTCACCTGGTCCATCAATGTTTTTTAATCCTGAGAGTGCAAGCCAATCAAATTGCACCTTACCTGTGTACAATATATTTATCATTGATATGTTGAACCTTATCTAAAGAGAAGTTTAAGTTTTATGGGAGGGTTTTTTTTTTTTAATTACTCTAGGGTTGAGGGGGGAAAGAGGTAACAGTGATTGCATTTATTCTTATTACTTTTAAACTATAAATAGATATTAAGAATTAAATATAGAAATTAACAATTTTAAGAATTGTAATTAATAACAAACTGCTATGGTGTAAAACGAATAAAATAATTCCAAAGAGAAACCTGCAGCAAGAAATAAAACATGGCAGGGTATTATTTTATTGCATGATATAAATAACAGACTTCGCACCAACACAAGGTTGTTTGTTTTTCTATATTCATACTCCCCTTGTGGTTATTTCATATTTCAGATTTTTTTTCTCGTCCTTGGAAAAATATAACACATGACTAATACAAGCATGATGTAAAGTTTGCTATTTGATCACTAGTCATCTTTAGTTTCCTGAAGTTACTGGAAAACAACAAACATGATAGCTAATACCACTGCAGGATCTGGGGGGAAATGAAACCCTCTCAGCTCATTTTTCTCAACTCCATTTAGAAATAGGCTAAAGCTACCTGGGGGGGTGGACTCGTCATTGCCTCAGGCTCTAGTGTAATCCTGATGTCTACTGCTGGGTTTGTATGCCGCAGTCGGCAGCATCCTCTGATCCCCGTCTCAAACCGCATTAGTCTAAAGATGCACGTAAATGTGACACGCTTTTCGTGGAAGGCCGAGTGACTTTTGTCTCAAGTACTAGGTCTCATGAGGCAAACCGTGAAAAATAGCTGAAAACATTGGGGAAAAAAAAAAACACAAGAGTGTACATACATATAGAAATGTATTGATTGAAGTCCTAAAGTGTATTTATGATATCTGTACCCTGGCATTACGCTGGTTTGAATGATAGACAGTGTATAAATGAGACAGAATTTGCCACCAGTAGAGCTGATGTAGTCGCCTGGGGGAGCATCCAGTTGCCACAGAAATATACCACTTTCACTCTCACATGTCTTCAGAAATGATGAGGCGTTTTAGCATTTATCTGATTGTATAAATCAGGTCAATCCAAAACCACCTGAGGGCTGAAATTTATCTTGTAACACAACAGCTAATTAATAACAGTACTTATAATTACAGTCATGATAATTCATGTTAGTATATACGATATGATGTAGTTCATCACAGTCAATTCAAGCAGACGGCATCATCTTTATCACGCTTGTTTAAAATGGAAAGCTAAAGCATTAAAATCTCATTTTAATTTGTTTTCCTTTTGGTTTTGCATCGTATATACACTACAACACACCTTTACGTGAGTGAGGTTTACTTTAATTTTTGTGAAGGATATATAGTAAATTCCAAAAAGATTACCCATTAGAGTGTCTCAGTGTTTAGCTTGGCTCAAAATACAGAGCTCACCTGGCCTTCTGTCATGGTTAAATATGTAAATATAAACTATACAAATCTTTTTCTTTATGTTTCCACATAGTATCTATTAAAACTCTTAAAGCCTGTTAAAAATATGCCATTGAACAGCTCTGCAACAAACCAATAAATCATATAAGTTAATTTTATTGCTCTATATTTATATGTTCCCATGTAGTATACACTGAAACAGATCTACACCTTCAGGCGGAGTGGATGTTGTTGAATAGAACGGTCTCCCTGGAGGACCATTCAGCAACATTCCCCTCACATTCAGCACACAACTGTTAATTGTTTATATGCTGGATATTCTCCATATGAAATCGATGGCTTATCTATGAGGTGTTTAATTGGTTAGCAGAGTTATTAAAATAGTGGACTATGCTAAGCTACGGCTTCTGTAGATGTTAAATATTTCTGTTTTCATATAAAAAAAAAAATCATAAAGAAGGCTGTAGATTGCAGTAATAATGGACTGGTAACCATTCATTTTCAAACTCAAACAGTGTCACATATGTGTATTAATAGTATATTAAGTAGTATATAATAGCTTGTAAAAAGTAAGAAATGAACAAATGAAAAAAGGACTGGAGGGGAAAAATGCAAAAGAAAGGAGTAAAGAATGCAAGAAAAGAAAAAAAAAAGGCAGAAGGACAGAAATAAATGAAAAATAAAGGCTATTAGCACATCCACCTCACAGTAAGAAGGTCCTGGGTTCGAGTCTGGGGGTCGGCGAGGACATTTCTGTGTGGAGTTTGCATGTTCTCCCCTTGCTTGAATGGGTTTCCTCTGGATACTCTGGTTTCCTCCCACAGTCCAAAGACATGCACATTAGGCTAACTGGCTGTTCCAAATTGACCCTAGGTGTGTGTGAGTGTGTCCGTGTGTGTGTCCGTGTGTGTGTGTGTGTGTGTGTGTGTGTGTGTGTGTGTGTGTGTGTGTGAGTGTGTCCGTGTGTGTGTCCGTGTGTGTGTGTGTGTGTGTGTGATATGGCTCTGCAATGGTCTGGCAAGTTGTATAGGGAGTACCCCTCCTTCGCCTCAGATGGACCAGATCATCAAGACCAAGCCATGAACCATCAAGTATGTATGATATTAGAAGACAATATGATGCATTCAGTGTCAGACAATTTAGTTTTATTTAAATTGCAACCAAAGATGGTTAGAATAATGCCCCTAGATGTAACTGTGAGAGCAAATATTTGTGTTGTGTGTTGTCCCTGCAATGGATTGGCAAAGCTGTCCAGGGTGTGCCCCGCCTTTGCCCATAGTCGGCGATCCTAATAGGATAAAGAAGTTCAGCAAATGAGTGGGTGAGTGAGTTAGTGGAAGGAGGGAAGTAAAGAAGGATGGGAGGAAGGAAAACAAAAGAAGCAAGAGAGTAAAATGGAAGGAAGGACATAAGAAGGGAAGAAGGTGGTGGAGGAAGGGTGTGAGATAAATAAAAGATGGAAGGTTTGAAGCCAAAGAAAGAAAGAAAGAACTAAGACTAGAGGAAAGGAAACAAAAAAGAACAAAGGAAGGAAAAAGAAGGAAGGAAGATAAGGGGGAAAAAGAAAAGCTCTATTGCTGTTGAAGAGCTCTGGTGTTTCTACATCACTGTAGTTTCTCTGTGAATAATTTAATGTGGTAATAACTAATTATTAACAGCAAACGTTTGTGAGAACCTTTTCCTCGAACAGTTATGAATACGATCCCTCGTATGCAGCTGCTGTGTGTCAGCAGGTTATATGGACGTATCTGCTTGAGTTTAACACTCAGATTTCTGCGCACTGTGAAGTAGCTTATAAAGACGATCAGGTCAGAGTGGGAAGGAGATATATACGCATGAAAACTGCACATTCTGCACAGTGTTTAAACAAGACAGATGAAAGCGTTTTTTCATGTTTATTGTGAGTGTGATGGATGAACACACTCCTACGCTCAACACATTAACTATAATTTAATTATGAAAACATGGGAATAATCTAAAGGGGTTTTTATGTGGAGCAGTTTAGAAAAGTGGTGTTTGGTGTTGTGTGTGTGTGTGTGTGTGTGTGTGTGTGTGTATATAACATTGACCGTCCTATCAGAATGTTCAGCACATGCACAGAGCCTCTTCTATTGTGTGGGGATTTCAGCTCTCCTGCAAATATTTCTGAGCTAATCGTAATTCATGGTGTTGTAGATGCACTGGGTTCTTGACAGGAAATGGGTTTAGTCCGTGTTGGTGAAGGCCTTATTTTTCACAGGGTTTTTTTTCCTCTCCACTTCCCTGCATGTGCACACATGTGTCCTCTTTTAGTTGGCAGCACTCCTTGCTAAAAATACGCTAGCACATGTCGCCTCAAGAATTTTTTCGCCGTTTCTGCATAGGGAGAAAAGCTATCCCAGCATCCTACATGCTTAACAAAATACTAAATCTTCTGTAATAACTTCCTGTAAGTTTAAGTAATTAATTACATTTTAAGTATTTAATTAATTAAGTAATTAATTAAATCATTTGAAATATTAGTGTAATATTAAGCAAACAGATAATAAAACTGATAAACCACTAGGTATATTAATTAAGTATAATAATTATAATTACAACCCTGACACTGAATGGATGTTTATTTGTTATTTAGGACTAATAGAAGAATTTTAGCAAGCTAATTTAATCAGTGCATCCATAAGACAAATCAGGCTTTTCTGAATATTGAGACGAGAAGAGATTTTGTTGGCCAAAACACAGGATAATTATAGTTACTCTTCTGTTAATCAGAACAAACTTTTGTTTAAAAAGTTTCCATATCTAAACCATGCCAGTGTTTGTGTTATTTTGATAAGTCTGCTTTTAAACCCAACTAAAAACAAACCTGTCATTTTACCTTAAAAAAAAAAAAATTCAGCGGAACGAATGATGGCAACAACTGCACGATGAAGCAGGATCAGACAAACAGAGCTTTTTAAACAAACCATTCGATGCTATTTGGCAGCCATTAAATCCGTACAAAGAACGACTAATGGCACGATTACACAGGCTGAAGAGTCAAAGCATCAAAGGCGTGGACGAGATAAAAATGGAGCAATTTGTCATCCCCTGAAACAAGCGATCATGCTGCTGAATACAACTAAAGAGTAAAATTCTGGCAAACACACACACAAAAGAAGCAGCTGTTGTGCTGTTTGCATCTTTTGCCATAATCTGATTCCTCCATTTCCGGTGATTTCTATACATTTCAAGATCAATTTCAGAGTTGTTTTTTTTCTGTCAGAAAAAATAAAGTGATAGTGACGAATCATACTGTCCTTCACAACAGAAGGTCTCACAACACAATTGCTGTGTGTCTCAATTCATGTTCTTTGGACTAAGCCTCTTTTAAATACATTGCCCAACAGGTACACTGATTTCATACTCTTTTTGGATTATCTGATGTGCTCGGTACCATTTTTTATTTTTTACACTAGTCCTATGATTACCATATGTTAAACCCATGTCAGTTTTGGTTGAGTTCCATACATACCATATACCACAATCATACGACAACCAAGTATATATATATATATATATGGATTCTCTGGATTACTGAAGGTCAGGGGTCAAAGGCTCAACCCCCTGTACCAATCTGCCACTGCTGGGGTCTTGAGCAAGGACCTTCACTCTCTGATCAGTTGTGTAAATGAGATAAAAAAAAATAAAAAATTAAGTCACTTTGGATAAGGGCATCTGCTAAATGCTGTAAATGTACAACACACAATTTAATTAGAACACTACCCAAATTTCAAACCCTGTATCTGTATCTGAACAAACTGCATCTCAGTGCTTCAAATATACGTCTCTGCGAGCCAGATATGAACCAGATGTGAGAGTGGCCTAAACTAGGTGTTTTTCTTTAAAATGCACCTTATGTTTTCATTTTTCTGATCCTTTTCATCGTTACATCAGGATAATGCATTCATTTTCAGTTACATCCTTACAGCAGCTTGACAACATCTAATATAAAACACTACAAAGAGCCTGAAGACCACATGCTGTGAATATGAGACATTCAACTGAGTTTCCTCAAAACACCTCTAAAGCCCCGTGCTTCATTACAGCCCAATATGGAGCCTGGAAAGCTTGGGTTCTGGCGAGACCTCATCTGGTCCCACAAAGCTCCTCAAAAGGAGCATGAGTCGCTGCTGACAGCTAATCATACGTAACTCGATCCAGCACAAATAAGATTCTGGTTGCAACGCATCAAACGCGGTTGGAAAAACAAGAAAGAGGAAAGACTGGCACTGCAATTTTTATGAATATTCAGCTTTCCTCCATGGGATGAGGTGATTTTAACAGTCAGAGCAGTCTTGTACTTGCAGTTTCTTCTTCGCGACATCTTGTTAAGCGTAAAATGTTGACAAAACGCGAGTGAGTCCAAGGAGGGGGGGGGGGGGGGGGTTGAAGAATCTTGGCTTTGCAACATTTGGGATGCCAATTTATGATCAAGGACAAAGAGTGTGTGGTTTAGAAAGAACTCAGCGTGGTTCTGAATTTGTTGTTTTGTTTGCCACAAGCAAGAAAACATCAACAAATGCAGAATGGATAAGATTCTGTAAAACACGCAGACTCTGTGTGTTTTAATGAACTAATGAAAGATTACCCTGTGGACCGAAGGATTTGCATTTAAAACGAGTGCCTGTAATATATTAGTCTATATTCTTAAGTATGAAGAAAAACATTCAGATGTGACAACAAAATTAATTTTAATTGCATGGATTACTCTGGTTAAAATAAGACAGCGCTTTTTATTATTATTATTATTATTATTATTATTATTATGCTGAGAACTGATTCTGCTTTGTAAACATTCAGGTTAAAAACCAATTTCTGCTTGTAAGTGCAATCATGTGCTGACAATATTTGGCTAACCTTTGGCAGCAACATACACATCGTTTCCAGTTTTCATGACTAATTGGACATTTGGCTATGTGCTACAAAAAACTATAATGACATCAAAACAAATTATACAAGAATAAATGTGAGAACTTTTCCAGGTTGGACAGGCTTTGTGAACAGGTGAAATGTGACACAGTAGTAACATTTCTCTTTGACAAAGAATTTCATTAAAATAAAATAAAGATCTAAGCACTGCCTCGAAGCAGAGCTCCTGATAGATGTCTCTCTTGGTAGGTGTCCGCCTATTATCCAGCGGTCCCCGTCTCCGAAATACTGAACCGGCGTTTGCTTTTCACCACTTTTCCTTTCACTACTTGATTTCCATTTTCATTGTATCCTGTCTTCTTAGTCTAAGGATCCGTTTAATGAGTTCATGTTTCCTCATTGCTTGATTTGTGTTTGAATTATGAGTTTGTTTAGAATAACACCTGTTTTGTGTTTCTATTTACCCTTTTTAAGCCCAGTCTGATCCAGAACTCAGTGTATACTCCCCATTCATTTCAGTCTGTCTGATTGTGTTATTTTATATTTTAACAGATTGCTAATGGACTTTAATCGACTGGATTTTTAAGGTGGACCCCATTTTCCAAAAAACTTAAGAATAGAAGCAGGTACAGTTGTATTTCTGTACTGATCTTTTACATGTTTTACAGTTTTATTATTATTATGATCATGTCACTGGCAAAAGCAAGTGGTTATTTTGATGCGGATGTTTGCCCCAAAGGGTTACAGAGCATAGCCACAATGCGGTCGCCGGTGAAAGTGTTCAAACTTATCTCTAGTGAAAATCTGCAACCTAAAAATAGGGTCCAGGGTAAAAAATTCTGTGGTTTTGCTTTAAATGATCCCCTGTGTCCCTGTCATTTCAGGGATCTCAAGTGTTCTAGCTAATATTATAAGTTTGAAGCTTTACCAATTACACATGTTCTGTAACAAAGAAGTAATGCACAAAATATCCAAACCATCCTGTTTTATCTGGGAAACATGGCAACTCATATTCAACTCGGTTTGCTGATGATGGAAGAAACAAAATTGAAGAAGACTGAGGATGACAGCTGCAAGATGAACTTTTCAAGAGTAAAAGAAGGCTTTTATCCACTAAGATCCATTCAGATGCATCAAAAATCACTGGGTAGCGATCCCTCTTTCAGATGGACGTACTGCCAGGACAACTATAAAGGTTTACAGGGTGAAGAAGTGAAAGGTTCCTGACTGGCCAAATCAATGAACTGCCTGAGGCACACCAAGCTGTATTTCACTCGCAGAGACTGAAGACGTGACCTAAGGCTAAGGGACTTTATGTTGCTATAGGAGAGAATGAGAGAGAATAAACCTATGTATGTAAACATTGTAGGGTTTGTAGCTCTGTTATTTTAAAAGCAGTTCCAGCGTGGACTTCTATTGATGTGAACTGTGTGTAAATTCTGCAGATTAGCTCAAGCTGGATGCAAGTATTTTTCACCTCATCATGAAGTGTCTGTTTTATTTTCTAGCATAGTATTATCTTATAATTCATACTAAGATAATAGCTAAGGTAACAGAGCTAATGTGGAGATAATCAAGTTATGAAAAATGGGATCATATATCTTCACATTTAGAGGAAATGATGAAATTCTCCATGAGAAGCTCTCAATACAGCTACAGATTCTCTCATTCGTTTCTTGGGATCCAGCAAATAAAGTGTTAAAAATAATATGTGATGCTCCTATGATGGCGAGAGCTCAGCAGGTACTGGTCTAAGTGCTGCCAGGATAATCACTGGGAGGTTATGAGGTCGGATCCAAGGAATTCCAGAGAGCCACTTAAACCTTAATTACTCAGCTATATGCTTGGACTGAACACATTTCCTGTTCACTCTGGATAAAAGCTGTTGAACACATAAATAAATGTAACTAATTCAGCATGGGTTGAGTGGTAACCTACAAATCACCAATTTTACAAATGTTGCAGATGAAAGTACATATATATATATATATATATTTATTTATTTTTTAATTTTTTTTTTTACATTGAATATATTTAATAATCATCCAACAAACCAAGATGGATGGCACTGTACAGTCACTGAGACTGAACATAATATATATATTTGTTTACTACTAAACAGAAACATAAAAAAAAGCTAAAGAGACAAAACCCTCATACCTGCAAGGATGTTTTTTGGCTTTTTGCTTAAGTGTTTAAATCTATATTACACAAAATTATTTTTAAAAAAGCAAACTAATACAAGCTGAGCTCAAGAAGAAGTATGTAGCAATCTGAGCATGTTTAGCCTACTGATTTGGGGTTTAGTACATACTGCAGACAAACACAAGAAAAACAAATTAAAATAGTTTATATATATATATTTTCATTTTATAGTGTGATGATGACACCACCTGCTTCAAGTGACCATGACAAACCATGAATGTCTGCTGTATTGATTCAAGCATTATCTACTCACGAAAATTAAATTCCCAGACACGGGTATATTGGCCGTATAGAGGGAAACATGCAACTTTAAGGAATCACAGGAGCCCCAGTACAGGTGCACAAGCTTAAATTTAAATACAGACTAACTAAAAGCAGGGTGGAGACATGTTTTTCTCTCTCTCTCATTATTAATGCCTCACATTTTATAATAAAAAACAGGGAAATGTACTTGATATAACTTATTACTAAAGATTAAAAATGTTTGCAGGTTGTCAAAAGAAGTCAAAACAACATCTGTGCAAATATTTAAAGACAAAGCTATATCAGATTTCATCAAACAAACCAAAACATAAAATAATCTCAGCTTTACACAGATGCTACTACATCTCACACTTCACAAGAACATGCTTGTCCAGGTCTGTTACCATTTACACCCAAGCTTTCTAAAAATAGCTCCATCTAATTCCCCATAAGGGAAGACTGCCATCTTTGGGTCAAGGCATGACAAGGAGTTTCCTTCAGATGAGCACTCCACATTAATATCCAAGATATGTGAGTCAGTCCAAATTAAAATATTTGTAAAACGGTTATTGGGAGTGATTATTTGAGGGTGACTATCAGTGTCCAAGCGCACAGAGTAAATGAGTGACATGTTAGATCACACTGGTAAAGTTTAGTAAAAACTAGAACTGTCAGTGTTATATGTTGTATAAATTTTACAGCTTCACAGAACTGTGCAAATATCAATTTTTCACAGCTCACAATTTACCTGTAAAATAACTGATAAAATTATAAAGTATCAAATACATGTATTCTCACCATTTAAGGTTTCAAATGAGAAGCAGAGTGTGTAATGATAATCAGCAGTCACAATCAGATGAGTGGTGGATTCCGAGGTGATTCTACAGTAAAACATGTATATAATAAAAAACTCCTGTAGAATCTTTTTTTACTCAAATCAGTTGTGTAATGTCCATAAATCCAGCAATTTCTCTACTCTTCTGCTAATCAAAGTGTTCGAATCCATCCTTATTGCTGATATACTGCTGCAATAAGAGAGATATTTAATTACCTCCTTATTATAATGATTATTAACAGTAGTTATTAAATGTCAGATTTGACACTTTGGGCCTATTAATTATTTTTAAGGTAATTTCATGTGTATATACTCTACAGTATCACACACACACACACACACACAGATATATGTATATATACATATATATACATACACACATACATACATACTTATATATAGTACGTGGGAAAAAATAACAGTACTACAATTTCATCCCGACAAGCCGGTTTCGTGGTTGCCCACTCATCAGGGGAGGTTTTAGGGGAGGTTTTACAGTGTGTGTGTGTGTGTGTGTGTGTGTGTGTGTGTGTGTGTGTGTGTGTGTGTGTATATGTGTGTGT
>JAQMYF010000024.1:33078850-33090426 GCA_030014195.1 Neosilurus mollespiculum | reverse complement strand
ACATAGTAAAATTAATTTAAGGAGAAATCTAAGAATTTTTCTACAACCCCCTACACATCCCTAATGAGCAAGCCCGCTCACTTTTAAATTATTATTACTTAATAACAGTACATGATTGATGTTTGGATAGAGTTATTAGTAAGTATGTATTATTTGACTTAGTTACTGCACAGTTACAGTCCTTGTGAGGTCCAGGAGCAAAAGAAAGTCAAAATGGTGAACACTGGCCAAGTTAGGAGTGGACCAAAAGATTTTCCACTATAGACTATACACTGATCAGCCATAACATTAAATACACTCTTTGACAGGATGTATTACGCAGAAAGTGAAGAGTTAATTCTCAAATTTGATATGTTGCAAAAATGAGCAAGTGTAAGGATCAGATTGACTTTGATAAGGGCCAAACTGTGAAGGCGCATTGTGATAGACTTGGTCTACTCACCTCCTAAACAGCAGGTCTTGTTGGGTGTTCCTGGTATGCAGTGGTAAGTACCCACAAAAGGTGGACCAAGGATGAACAACCAGTAAACTGGCATGAATGTCATAGTTGCCCAAGGCTCACTGATGTGTGTGTGAAGTGAAGGCTAGTACGTCTGATCTGATCCCACAGAAGAGCTACTGTAGCACAAACTGTTGGAACTGATAATGCTGGACATGCGTAGCAGCTTGCTGTGTATGAGGCTGTCTCCACCAGGACTGTCAGGTGGTATTAATGTTAAGGCTGAGCAGTGTATAATGTGGGTTTGCATATTAAGGACAGGTACAAACATTTTTTTTTTTTTTGCAGCTTTGAATGCAGATATTATTAAAACCGTTGGACTGGATGTTCACCATGCTTCATGAGTCATGACTTTATTGTAGAATACTGAACACTGGAAAACAAGTCAAAAAATTTAAATTGTCCATATCACACTGCCATTAATTACTGATACTTTCCTTTTAGTATCCAATTAGCTTCTCCCTAATGAAGGTCAATTATAGGTCAGAATTTTGTATCCCTACAGAAACCCTGCAACACACACCTGCATGTTGAAGACTTCATCCGAGCTCTCTGACTGGCCTGTGATGTTGCTCACATCATTGGAGGCCTGTGATGACAGTGAGGATGACGAGTAGCGATTGACAGCTGGGTAACTGAGTGGGCTGGAACAGGAGAAACACACAAGACCCAATGATAAAAGAGCAGATTTGACACTCTCAGAAAAACAAAACTGCTAATTTTTTGTTTCACATGGAGTGCATTTTGCCTTTATCACATATCGCATGTAATCCCAATGGCATTGTTGCTCCAGTTGGTCAGGTCGAGGCTCAGCAACATTAATGTGGCAATAAATTGAAGTCAGCTGAATGTACTGAATGTTATCACATCAATGGACTTTTTCTTCCCTGATGGATGGATATAAAATGGGGACTTAAATAATGAAAGAGTGGTTCGGAGAGCATGAGGAATCATTTTCACATATGTATTGGTGCCCCAGAGTCCTGACCTTAAACCTATTGAAAGTCTTTGGGATGTGCTGGAGAAGACCTCATGGAGTGGTTTAGTTTTTCCCCTCATCAATTCAAGACGTGATCCCAACACTGGATGGAAATGTTATGTTGCTTAAGTTTGTTGAAACACTGGCATGACGATTACGTGTTGTAAGAAAGGCTAAACAGATGATTTTCAGGAATTGAATGAACAGACAAACTCTGGAGCTCGAGCACCACCTAGATTTAAACACGTGTCATGGAGAAAACATGTTGGCGTACAATATCACTTGAATTATCCATTATCGGGTCCCTTTCTGGTGTCCATTAATTGCTAAAACCAGCAGAAACATTACAGAGATTTATTCTCAAGAAAATTCTATCACAAGCTGCACATTAATATAAATTTAATATACTGTTTAATGATAGCAGGCAGATTATGATGCAGCAAGAACAGAAGGTGAAGTGATCAGGAAAAAGAAGCCATTCCAAATCATGCATCATGCATTCAAATGTCTTTCTTACAGTCTGAAAATATATTAGATTTAATTCAGAAAAACCTCCCTCATGAATGATAAACATTTAGTTTGTAATCTAGGCTTTGCAAAGGCAATAAATTAAATATTTTGGGAAAAGCAGGCCAAATCCATGACACGGTCTTCCTGCTGTAGTTAGTAAAGGAGCATTACGAGTCTTACAACTGACAGTCATGCACCAATGACAATGAGTGGATGTCACTGAAAATTATTCAATTCAGTAACATCCACCGAGCCTGAGGCACATAATTGTTTTAGTATATACTACAGGGGAACATAAAAAGAAAGAAAACAAAATAAAAAAAAAATACTATTAGATTTTAATATTTTTTTAATATGCATTTTTACGTCATGCCAGACACAGGTGCGCTCCAAACCATAAACGATTAAAAAAAGAAATGCACGTGCACAACTGCATGAATAGGCTAAGAGCTGTGTAATGGTGCCTCTTTAAACCCTATACAGAGCTTAAATATAAACTATGCAAAACCATAAATAAAAGCAACTTTAAATTATATATATATTTAACAGTACACTACATAAATAGTGTTCTATAAAGGTGGGTTTTTAGACTCATTCAAAGTTTTAATAAACTTCTCAATTTTTAGTGATGACATTGGATGTTCCCTGTGACCATGACAAACTGTAAGTTGTCTATTGACAAGTTTAAGTCTGTTGTACAAGTCATTATTGTTCCTAATAAACGTCATTTGGAATTTGGAATTAACCCCATCCGTTCTTCTGTTCTTGTCCATTATGTTTCAAACTTTGTTTTACATTTCAAGTTCGAATCCTGATTGATGCCACAGCCATCCATAACTGGGAGTCCATGGGAGCTAATTGGCCAAGCTCTCACTGGAGGGAGGGATGGCATACGTTCACTTCCCTGTCACTCACAGCGATCACCAGCCAATCATGGGAGTCTGTGAGCTCATTCATATGAGGGGGCAGATAGCGCTTTCCCTGTGAGAGTGTTAGGCCGCCCCCAAATACGCATGCGCAGCAGTTCGAAAAAAGGCGGGTGGCGGGCGTTGCATGTCACGGAGGGGGCCATGTGATAGGGAAGGCAATACTTGATGGGTGGGAATTGGATATGACCAAATTAGGGAGAAAAATGGGGGGAAATCCAAAAAAAACCCAAACAAAACAAAACAAAAAAAACATTTGTTTTATGTTTTTTATGAAAAGGCAAAAAAGTGATATGGATCGTTCTTCCCCTATACTCTTCATTTTGATTCAAGCATTATGTAACATCTATCTGGCCCCCCTGCACACGCTAGGACGCGCCTCATATTTTTTGGGGTGCACCTCACTATTTAAGTGTGACTCTAAGTGCACTTCACCGCAAGGCATTAACATTGGTGTATCCATGTCAGTTTATAAGTCAATATCGGTGACAAATTCTTGTCTGTTTATCTGTTTATTTATACTCCTGTTAATTCAGTTTGCTAAATCTGTTTGTTAGCCTGTTTACTTGTCCTTGGTTCTTTTTAATGTTCCGTTAGAAGTTTCCCCTCCAGTTTGTTTGTAGGTCGTTTTTGGCTTCAGCCTGTTAGGCATGTCACCATTCTTGTGTATTACTGTTTAAATATCAAAAAATTGGTCTGGTCCCTCCTTTCTTCACCTACACTCTCATTCGCTGACCCCATTATTCACTCGAGATAATCAACAAATTATCTAATTTTCTAATACATTGAGATGGTGAGCCAATCTGGTCACACAGTTCACATGTAGTATACATTTAAGTATGATATATTATAAGAACAGGCGGCATGGTGGCGCAGTGGTTAGCATGTCCCCCTCACAGCAAGAGGGTCCTGGGTTCGATTCCCAGGCTTGGTGTTTCTGCGTGGAGTTTGCATATTCTCCCCGTGCTTACATGGGTTTCTTCTGGGTACTCCGGTTTCTCCCACAGTCCAAAAACATGCAAAGTAGGCTAATTGTCTGTTCCAAATCACCCCTAAGTGTGAGTGTGTATGGTTGTATGTGTGTTGGCCCTGTGATGGCCTAGTGAGCTGTCCAGGGTGTACCCCGCCTTAGCCCAGAGTCGGCTAAGAAGGGAGCCAGCCTTCCCGCGACCCTAATTAGGATTAAGTGACTAAGAAAATGAATGAATGAATGAATATTATAAAAACCATTAATTATGGCTTGATTGTTTCATTAAATAGAATTTGTTAACTAAGGAAAGGAAATCAAACATCAGCCTGTATATTATCCTAAAAAAAATCCAATAAAAGTGTAAGTGTTGTTAGTTGCTATTTAAAAGGTAAGCCTAGGTATAATTTTTAATCAAGGCTGGGATATGTCTGTGATAAAATTGTGTCAGGTTGTTTCTGGAAGGCTGATTGAGCACCCTGATGAATTACATAAATTAGCGTCTGTCCTTGAGTGGAATTAATAATTTTATTAAAAACAACTTGACACAATAATCTGATTTTAGTCCCTGTCCTTTCCCGTCCCATTCCCTTCATCTCTTTACACATCATACACACCATCATCTCTAATTAGGTTTAAAAAAATAAATAAATAAAGTTTATTATCCACACATCTCAAAAGTTAATAAAGACATGTCTGCTGTTAGAAATGAGTTTCTAGAGTTTTGTACCTGGAGCTACAAGGCTAATGCTAATAACAAATAAGTTAGGCTCAGGCTTCAGTGTCAGAAATGATATGAACACACACCTGCGCCTTGCCACTATTCGTCCTCCGTCTGGACTGATGGCGTTTGGGACCGGAGTTCTACAGGTTCGAGGACTGCCATTAGCAAAATGCAGAGGACTGACACGCACGTAAGTAGGAA
This sequence comes from Neosilurus mollespiculum, assembly GCA_030014195.1. Lineage (NCBI taxonomy): Eukaryota > Metazoa > Chordata > Actinopteri > Siluriformes > Plotosidae > Neosilurus > Neosilurus mollespiculum. The sequence goes on along the minus strand of JAQMYF010000024.1, from coordinate 33,085,620 downwards.
ACTCCTGAGGCTGAAGAGAACAAAAGGAGTCATCTCACTAACCCTTGCATCTATGTGAATGTTAAAGATGAAACGGTCTGCACTGACCTGTATGCCCAGACTGGACCGCATCACATGAAACTGGTCAATGAGTTTTTTGTGCAGTGGACGCATGTCCTGAGGAACAAATTTCTCGTGTACAGCCAAGCCATATTCCAGAATATGTGCCTGTGACAGAAGGAAGATGTGTTCAAATCGAGACAAAAATCAAATGCATGGTTATCAATATTTATCTAATAAGGTGCATGAAATTGCTTTTGTGTGGCTAACATTACCTGCTCAAACATGAGCTCTCGAAGACGAGTGATCTTATCTCCGTCCTCTGGGTGATTGGAAATATAATCTTTTGCAAAGAATGCCTAGGGGAAAAAAACATATGCCAAATTCTGTAAATACACTTTGGTGAACCGAAAATCTACCTAATAAAATATCCAGAGTGGAGTCATTCTGGGCAAAGTCAGTGATCTCTAGAGTTAAATGTATTCAGTGATGGCCTACGCACAAGCTTTTCAAATTGACTAAGGCATCGATTTTCTTAGCATGCCATTTATATTATGCAAATCCCCTGTGTGTAGTTCATGCCTCTTAGGTTGCCAGAGTGTCTGAGACAAAGCTTTTAAATAACATTTAATCCACATTTAGCTCTTAAAGTGGCAGTTTGTAATTTTTTAAGGATCTATTCACAGAAATTAATTATATCATCAATAAGTAATTTTCATGAATCTTGGAGAATGGGTCACCTCTCATGAAGGCCATCATCTTGCCATACCATGTTTCTACAATAGCCCAGAACAATCTGCCTGCAATCTGGAGCCTCACCACTAGATGACATATACAATAGACATTGCTAAATCCTATACACTGTACCTTTAATCACTTTAAGCATTTGCATTTATGGCCAAAAAGATCAGGGATAGAAAACAAGCAAGTGATATTTTTTCGTGTGCATTTTAACATGTAATATAATGTAAAAACAATTTTAAAACTACGAAAACTAATAGAAATATATATGAATGAGAAGCCGGCAAAAGTTAATGTAAATCTACTGCATGAGAAACCTGTAAGTGAAAGGATCACATTAACACTCAAAAGTGATTAATTTTTATAATAATATAGAGTAGCACTTGATGCAGCACATCATATTATTTTGCATTTTAATATTTTATATCATGTTCAACAGCCTTAACCTGCTGAATTCATAATGATGCCAATGTTTTTAATCAGAGCATCTAATGAGCTCTCCTGTAAAAAACAAAAAAATAACTAAAGGCACTTGGAGAGTGCAAACCTCTACAAAGCCAACTTATTTCTCTCCTTATTTTCATTTCTGCTAAATATTATTCTCACAATATTTCTCTCAACATATCCTATATATTTTTACATTCAGGATCATCAGATCTAGAATGTTACTTTGATCCTAACCAAACTTTGATTTATGATAAACCTTATTTAGATCTGATTAAACTTGCCCTGCAATGGTAAAGAATATCTAAAAAAAAAAAAAAAAACCTGCCAGCTCCTGATTGTGCTGTTGATGATGGATCGTGATCTGGATCAGCACCAAAGTTGAATGGAAAGTTACTTGGGTGGTACTCCACCCCTACAAAAATATGAATCAAAATCCATTCATACCTTTTAGCATAAAGATGCAAACAAACAGACAGACAGGCAGACAGACAGACAATTAAACAAACCAGTACCACCAAAAATATAACCTCTTTGGTAGAAGTGAAAAGTCACGCCCATAGTCTGAAGGATAATTTGATCAAGCACTCAACTGCTTCTCTTACAGATCACTTTAATTTCATTCATAACCATTAAGAACAGTCTTTGGAAGGTCTCAGGTTATGCTGGCTCCTCATACTATTAATTAATTAAAAGTACAATCATTTTTGCATTTAATATCTCACTTGAAGGGCATTCCTTAGCTATTTTGAGTGTATTTACAGCCCAAAACATGAATTTCAATATGACATACTGGGGTTGCATCATATTCTCAGAGCGAGGCACTGGATTTACTCATTCAAGCCAATATCTTTCAAGAAAAATAGGTCAGCTGAATAGCACTTAAGACTGTAGTTGCATCTGAAGTACGTAATATCAATATTAAAATCCCACTGTGCACATTAATCTCATCTCCTAACAACATAATCATCTATCATTACTATGTTTAGTAATAAACATGTGCAACAATGCTTACACTAGTGATACAACCTCTACAGCTTGATCTTCAGAACGAACCACAGATTCCAAACTAACAGCATTTTCTCAGTTTATACAGCATATACGTAAGTTTCAACCCTCTGTGGTGCATGCTGGGAGTCCTTCCGACAGCACTTCCCTTTTAATTGGTTCAGGCAAGCGCATGATAGGCTAAGGCACTGTTGCCTAGCAACTGTCTAATAGTCTATAGTGTGAGAGGGTATAGTCATTAAATATCCACGGCAGGCTTTTTACAGGTTTCACCCACACTTAGCAAACACAGTGTTCACTTTACTTCCATCCATTTAGCCTGCAAAATCTCCATGTCAAATATGCTGAAGTGCAAATGAAAATACATATAACCTCAACATCACACAGCAGGACAGGCTCAGTGTGTTATTATTAACTGTACTTATTTCATCAATGATCAAAATGTTACTTAATTAATAGTTATGCAATAACACATTTTCTTATATTAGTGTTTTACTGTACAAAAATGAGAAATCAGAGTGAATATAAAGTATAACGAGTATACACTACTTCCTTCAGTTTTTTATAATAAAGCAATAGCATATAGTTGGATGATTCAGAGCAACATGAATACTCAAGACAGCATTAAATTCACACTGTAAACACATGATATGGGACAAGTCACCATAAAACTTGTCCAGCGTTGTTCATTCCAAGATATAGCTATTTAAAACAGTTCATCAAAAAATGACCCATGTATTGTTTTTATTTTAGTTTTCCCAGAAATACACTCCATAATCAATAATCAATCCTTACGGATGGATACTGTAAAGCAATGTATAAATATGACTAAAATACCAATCAAACCTATATATGTGGTTGCTATATTGTTACTATGCAGTAATTTCAATTTACATACAACAAAGTTTACAGCTGATTTTCTCCAAATTTGATTCTCCATTAAGCTGATGATCCTTTAAACCTTTTTACTAATTTCTCTGGATTGGCTTCACCAAATTGAACAACTGACCTGTTATTTTAAAGGTCGGATATTATACCTATTTACAGACTTTAATTTTTTATTTTGGACACCAGTGGGGCACGATTCTTATGATTCTTAATCCGAAAAACTCCACAGTTCTTCAGGAAGCTAATTCCCCACCTCTCACAAAATGCTGATTTTGGGCGCACCCACTGAACGGTCTGTTTGGCTTCCTCCTCCCATTTATGGTCATTCCACTCTCTGTGCCTACTGTGCACTGGTGTGCCTACTGTGCACTCATTTTTCTGAAGTTGGTTGCCTTTCTTTTTAGTGTGCTGGGAAGCAGACCAGGATGGGCAAACATACCGATGTGCATGTGATGGCATGCGCATTGTTGAAGGTCACTTACTCAGAAGGCATTGCACGCTGTGATGCATTATTGTGTGAAAAAAAACAATAAAATAAATGAATAAATAAATAAAATAGATATTCAACACTAACAATAATGGTCAAAAAAATAGAAAAAGCATAATACCTCCTATTTAAAAGAAATTATCTGTAGCTTTAGTATATTCATTGTAAACTTTTTCATTTGTTTGACTAAAAAGCAGTAACGCTTTTTTCAAGTTATTTGAAAGAAACTTATATTAATCTTTGATGAACAATAAATGAAACAAGGAAAAGACAAGGTAAAAGAAGAAGAAGAAAAAAACAAAGCCTTTGTCTTAGATCTTTTATACTGACATGCATTTCTTTGCCTGTATTAGCTTATTAGAAAGTTAGAAACAGAGCACAAGTTTAGCCATGATACAGTGCCCCTAGAACAGAAAAGATTAAGGGCCTTTATTAAGGGCTCCTGCATTGGCTGCTTAGTAGTGCTGGAGCATGAGCTCATGACCTTCTGATCATCGTGAATAACCCACAACTGCCCAGTAGTGACATCCATTTCTTTGCATATAAAGCTTGTTAGGAAGTTGTCATCATAGGACAAGGTTGGCATTGTGCCTTTGGAGCAGAAAGGGTTAATGGCTTTGCTCAGGGCCCAACGGCAGCAGCAGGGCAGTGTTGGGTATTGAATTTCTGACCTTCTGTTTAGTAGCCCAGAGCTATTAGATGGCATCACCACTGCATGCCAGAAAGCAGTAAATACATCAAACAGCACTGCAAACATTTATTCTGTAAAACCATGAAGGTGGTCGCTTTAACTACATCACAATATTTTTTAATTCCAAATTTGTGATTCAATCAACCAGTTTATTAGTCTAAAACCCATCTGGTCTAGAATCTTGGTTAATTAAGACTGATGTTCAACCAAACTATTGTCTGCAGCTCTGAACATGCATTTTAAATCAAATATTTTTTTCTATCTGCAGTTGTTCTTAAGGGTGGCACAATGGTGTAGTGATTAGCACATCCACCTCACAGCAAGAAGGTCCAGGGTTTAAGTCTTGGGCTTGGTTCAGGTGTTTCTGTGTGGAGATCTCCCTGTTCTCCCTGTGCTTGCATGGGTTCCCTCCAGCTGCTCTGGTTTCCTCCCACAGTCCAAAGACATGCACAACTGGCTAAATGGCTTTTCCAAATTGCCCCTAGGTGTAACTGAGAGTGTGATGGGTTTTGCAGTGAGCTGTTCAGTGAGTACCTCAGATAGGATAGGATCCAACCTTCCTGAGACCCTAGTAGGATTAAGCAGTTTGGCAAATGAGTGATTGAGATAGTTGTTCTTTAAAAAGTTTTAAGAATTCTTCAACTCTGCTTTCTTAACTAATAATCATATAAAATTTATAAGTTCACTTGCACTGATTAGTATCTTAATGCTGCTGCCTGTGTTAATTGTGCTTAGTTGCTTAGTCTTTTGCTAATTAGCAGTCTTGGCCAGGATTCTGGTGCAGAAAAGAATCTCAGCAGGACTCGCTGGATAAATAAAGGATGAATAAATAAAGAAAAGCAGGAAGTGCAGGGTGAGATGAAGAGAGGTGGTGGATGGTACCTCTTGGTAGCGAGCAAGTCCTCCATTCACGGCAGCGTCGATCACCCCATTCAGGCACATGGTAAGTGGGTTGATATTCTGCATCTGCCGCGTCTGACACTGCGCGATCAGTGTGCGCAGCTGCAGGGTTTTATTCTCAATCACTTCACTGGCGTTCTCCAGAGGACTCATCTCCACCTGCGGGAACACACACAGCTCACACAATTACCTCGGACAACTTGAATTTTAAACAGTTATCCAATCAGGAGTGTTTAGAGTAATTGTATTAATTATGGACTAAACTTGGTGGAGGACTTTTGTTTTGATGGCCATATTCCTGCACTCACTTATATTTGATTTGCATGTTACATGGTAGGCTTTGTAATATTCTAAATGAAAGATTAGCAAATCAAACTATATGTATTGGTACATGTATATGTACTTAACACTCATTCACTGAAGGCGAGGTCGATGCCACCAAATGGTTTATTAAATATAATAGTATATAGACTATTCAATTTAGAGACATCCACTTAGCCTGAAATGAATAATTGTTTTAGTATATACTACACAACAACATAAAAATTATTTTGGTTTATTTTTACATACTTTAACCATAACAGAGTCAAGTCAAATGAGCTCCACGTGCTCAGAGCAAAGCTAAGCGGTATGTGAGGAGTATTGTCGTCATGAGTGATGTACGTCCAGCCGTCTCTCTGTCCACAGATGCATTTTGCACACCAACTCAAAAGCACCATCACCATTTTGGTGTGGATGTTGGGAATGTGTAACCTCACAATCCTATCGATTTTTGTCACAGTCTGATATCCAATATGGTTGCTCTAGCTGGACACCAGAAATGATGGTCATTTTGTGTGTGTGTGTGTGTGTCCCACCTTAAACTCACTTTTTTTCAAATACTGAAACTATGGTAATATTTGATCTTCACTTCATGCCCATCAAAAGAAAAAAAACATGCCAATCATCTGGATTTATGACATTATATCTATCTAATTTGAATGGAATTTAAAAAAATCTTAATTTAGATGATGCTTGTTAATGAAAGCTTGCCTCCATGATTGTATACAGATAAAGATATTTTTGAAATTGCTGGTTTTATTTCATCCATTGACAAAGAAAATAAATTACATTAAATTTAAAAGAATCTACTTTACAATGTTATAAAGGGTCTGCATATTTTATTTGCCATTAGATTTGTACAAGAAAAGCAAATGTTTTGGGCTCTCACCAGCTCCCGTTTCTCCACCTCGAACCAGCGAGATATGCCTGGGAGACTCTGCGCTAGACTTAGTGTGGTCCTCTCCACCCATAGACTCTGCACACACACACACACACAGGAAAAAAAATCTTATTCATGAATTATAGAGCAGACAGACAGTGAAGGACCTTTAAGGCCAGGGCTATATTTCAGTGTGTTTATAAAGATGGGAAGTCTGCACTCTGTCTCTGGAGGAATAGGAAGTGCTGGAAATGAGTGTTTGCGTTTGAGTGTGAGACTAGGTCATTGTGTGTGTGTGTGTGTGTGTGTGTGTGTGTGTGTGTGTGTGTGTGTGTGTGTGTGTGTGTGTGTGTCTGAGTATGTTATTGATT
>JAQMYF010000024.1:33045039-33057928 GCA_030014195.1 Neosilurus mollespiculum | reverse complement strand
ATAATTTTTCCTCACCCAAATTCTGCCACATGCTGAAGATCTCACATCCGATCATCACTCGCATGTCTCCATACCTTTAAAACATCAAGAAACGTTAGAACCTGAAAGAATTACTTGCATTTCCAAAAAGGAAATCAATACATCATCGCATGTTTATGCTTCATTCGCTGCATTTCTGATGGAGTGTCAGAAAGCAAACTGCTCACTTTTCCAGAACTTTCTTCCTTTTGGACGGAGGGAACGTCTCAAGCTGGAGGCATGGCTGGATGATGAATATTATAGAGAGGTAAAAATAGGACTCCCATACCTGTTGGGTAAAAAGGACAGGCTTATTTACAGATCACTCACTGCCCTGCAGACACACATGTTCAGAGTGTAACTGAAGGTCATATGAGCTCTTTCTTCATCTGAGTGTAAGCACTGAGGGGGCAATCAAAAATAAATGGAAGAAAAAACATTGAAAAGAAAAATGGGACAAATAGGCAGGAGCTGCAAATTAACTGTGAAGGCAGAGAAGCACAGATGCACAGAAAGGAAATGCAATTATCTGATCTCATACCTTGAAGTCAAATTTTTCATTAAGGAAGTTGCTTCTGAGTGTGTCGGAGAGATACAGGACTGTGGTGATGATCACGCTGGAAACAAAATGAAAAAGAAAAGAGCATGTGTGTAATATTGTGTGATCAGGACAAACTGTTCTCACAGTCCACATGATCATTTAAAAACATGATGGTATATAACATAGAAAATCAAATAACTTATAATTCATTCAAAAATAATTTCCTGTTTCTGAAAGATATCAACTAATTACTGGTTTTCTTCTATGGGTCCAATTATCATTGACATCGGATAAGTTGAATAGTTATTGCACAGCTGGCATATGCCAATGTCCCTCCTCATAGATATCATACAGGACAGACAGGTTACGCTCTGTCGCAGACATCTTGATTAGTTAGTGTGTTTTTTCACTTTCCTTTTCTGACAACACACACTCTTTTTTCGAGTCATGAATGACTAGCTGTTTATTTTGAAATAGGTTGCTGCCACCTAGTGGAAGGATGATGAATTATGTTTCATGGTAATGGTTGATGCAAAGAATGCATGATAATGATATTCTTTATAAGCTTGCAGCCCACACGAGTTGGTAGGCCGGATTTGCCCCGTGGGCCTTGAGTTTGACACCTGTGGCCTATATAATCATAATTAACCACCCAGGACAAGTTTTAGGAGCTTACTTGTTAGTGACCAATCTCATGACTGTCCAGTCTTTAGGAAACATGTCTGGCCGAATCAGTATTCTGAAGACAGTGAAAAGCTGCAGAAGAAAATTCTGGACATAAAAATAAGAAAAGGTTTATATTCTGATTATTGTGTTATAAGACAATCATGCAAATAATTAATTGTAAAAAAGTCATGAGTGTATTTAGGGTAAAGTTTATTTAAGGTAACAAAAAGCTAATTGGACAGTTCAGGTTTCCTGTACTGATTAATTCTGTGCTGTAATAATTTTTTGCTGTAATCATTTTGAATTTAAAATGATTCGGGCGACTCACCGCCAGCTCATCTTTTGTGGGGAATCGGCTCAGGAGCTTCTGGTAATCTTTATCACTTAATTGCCTAAGGAGAGTCAGCAAACAGGCCACAAACTCCCCCTAGAAACACACACATGCACACACACACACACACATGCACACACACACACACACACAGGATGAATTTAATTAACATAAACTAAGAGTAAAACTAAAACTAGCAGTGAAAAAAAGACATGGATACTGCAATTAGAAATGACTAGACATGATTTTTTTTAAAAAATGTAAATAAATAAAAATAAAGCAACAACAATTAGGAAAACAATAAACCTAAATAAAACCCAAACAACAACATACCAAAAACTAAAACTAAGAAATAAAACTAAAAAGTGCTGGTAAAATAAGCTATATTTTAATTTTTGTTTCATTTCCTTCCTTGATTTGGCAATGAGGATGATGCAATAACAGATGAATTCCAGAAGGTGGCAGTAATGTGCAGTAAAATAAAAAATTAAAGCTAACACAAAGACAAAACAAAACAAACAAAAAAAACCCCCCAAAAAGGTAAACTCGTCAAATCCACAAAATAAAATTAAAATACTTGCACAACTAAATAAAACAAAACTAAAATTAAAAAGAAAAGAATAAATAAAAATAACAACTAATCAACATTTAAAAACTACAATAACTCTGACACACAGAGACTTTACAAAAATAAAAGTACTCTCAGAAATACTGACACTTCCTTATCGATCTGGATATAAAGCAAGGATTTGATAAGAAACAAGAACTGAAATATTTTCCACACTGAATTATTAGAGAAGATTATTTAATCTGCCTGTAGTATACACCTCACATGCCCACAGGTGAAGCCTACCTGAAACAAGACCTAACTTCTGATTATACAGGTATTAATTCTCCATACTGGATTTTGGTCATGTCATGTGTTGGTAAGCTGCACCTTGTGCTTCAGTGACTCTTTGGAGTGCCTTTGTGATAAGGAATACCCAATCAGATACAATTATCAGTGTGGGGTGATTTGTTCTCTGGTTCTTATGAATAAAACTGCACTTGTTTTCCTGATGTTGAGGTGAGACTTAGATTGAAGAGTAGATAAAATTAATTACCTACTTTTATAACAATGATGAAGGTCCTACCAAGGCTAATAAGTTAGAGTTATGGTGTGTGTGTGTGAGACACTCACAGTAACGTCCTGAAATTGCAGGCGCATGGAGCTTGCGGCTGGCTGGGGACGGTTAGTTACCTCCAGTATCGTCCTCAACAACACTCCTGACAGACTGTCCATTATTACATTCACCTCTTCAGGTGCTACACACTCCTACACACACACACACACACACACACACACACACACACAAAGAATGATGTTGTAGTTTATAAAATGTTCCTCTACTCTGTAAATCATGACTAGACGAAGACACAGTGTGCCGAAACGTTAGTCTTCTGTTTGCACAAATTAAAGACTGCAAGATTGATCAGTGTGCTCCAGACTTTCTTCTGTTTTGTACTTTGTCCTACGGAGAAGCACCCGATACTGCAGACCTGAAGGATTGATGCGTGGAGTGTCCTATTTTTTATAACATTCCTTCGATTGTTAGTTTGTAAGACATCCTTTATTTTAATATTAATAGAATACCTTTATTAATAGAAATTATTATAATTACTGCATTATTACTATTATCATAACAAAACAGATGTTTAGTGATATTTAAAATGACTTTCTTTAGATATTTTCTGCCATGATGCTCACGTGTGCTCTCTTCCTAATACTGGCGCTAAGAACACCTAAAGCATTCTGGATTAGATACGTGTGAAACTGGAGGACATACCGTGTTTGGGTCTTTATGGATGATTGATAGCATGCTGGTGAGAATGTTTGCACACAGAACCAACTCTTTCTGTTCCTTCAGGTAAGTGAGAAGGAGATGGAGGACCACAGGAAGGAGCACACATCGCGACTCTGTAGAGACACACACACACAATATTTAAAGACAACGTTAAATGTGCATAGTTTTAAGAATAACTGGATTTTGAGATTAAGCCATTTGAACCTGGGTTGGTGTAAAGTGGGCTCTCCACAGTCTTGGCCACGCACTGCAGCTTGACGGCCTGCAGGGGGCAGTCTGTGTGTGTCACAGCAGGCAGGCTGCTCAGTGTGTCGCGGGCCAGATTCGCCACCTCACGGACACCAAACACCTTCAGCAACTCACAGCATACAGTGGGAAACGACCTCAGAAACACAGCCTACACACACACACACACACACACACAGAGCTCATGTCCAAAGGTTGTACGCACTGTTCATCACACACCAAAAAGATGTGTACCTGCGTACATTATATTTGTTACTATGGCGATACCTTTCCCAGGATAAGTGAATGTTTTGCACCCAGAAGTAATATAGCACACCTTTTTTAAAAGTAATATTTACACCCACAGAAACCAACACAGCACAAGGAGAACATGAAACTCCACACAGAGAGGTCCGAGTTAACCAGCAGGTCCAAACCCAGGACCTTCATGCTATAAGGCGACAGTGCCAGCACACCGCCATATTTCACTAAACCTGACATAATAAATACAGGGCATTTAACTTTCTGCCCCTGACATCTCCTCCTTTATGTGCTAAGCCTGTACTTGCTACTATATGGCTGACGTCGTCAGCCCACTCATACTCTCATATCTCACACTACACTTCCCATCAGCCACTTTACCGGTCATTCACCTGACATTTGACTCACGCACCTCATGATCACAGAACACATGTTTACGATCTCACCTCTTAACCTATGCACTATTTATGGAAATGTTCACTGATGATCTGTCTCATTGACTATTCACTGACATCCACCTTGCCCTCAGTGCATGATCATTAAGTATGCTGCATTCAACTATAGTTCAATGAATAACTCAAAGTAGGAAAAAAAAACACCTGCTCATCTCGGAATTGCTACTCAGGAACTTGGGAAGGTCTTTTTTTAACCCTGAGTTCAGCAAATGGTGTCAATTCAATATGGCTACTCCCAACATGAACTGTAAACAAAGCAGCACTTCCTAGCTTACCAGGCATATTAAATAAACATAAGATACAGTGTTATCACTTAGAAATAAAATAAATTCGGCAACAATGACATTCGGAAACCATTTGTTTACTCTGTACGCGAGTGTCAATGACCCCTGCACTGGGTGCAGTGATGTTAGTTAACATCTCCATCTTAAGGCGAAAGCACAGAACTATCATCATAACAAAATGGCAGCCGTCATCACAGCCAAGGACGATGCGAGCAGTGAAAAATCAGGATGTTTTAAGTAACATTCATTCATTTATTTGCTGAACCGCAATACTCATGCTAGGTTCGTGAGAAGGCTGGAGCCTATCTCAGCTGACACTGGCTGAAGGCAGGATACAAGACCATCTAGTCATCCTGGGATTGGGGGTGGACTCTGTGTGTGCTCAGTGTGATGACTTGTCACGCCAATCGGCACCTGAACCAATCTCTTGCAGTGTGGACATGGGACGGTGGCAGCAGATGGAGATCTGAGGCTGTTCTTTCTGATCTGTCTGTGTTGTTCTTCTGCAGTAATTCAAAATGTTGTTCTTCTGCAGTAATACTGTTGGCATAAGTTTTTGCACCTTGCAGAACAACTTAACATCACACCTCGGAGCAATTTGGAATAGCCAATGGATGTCTTTGGACTGTGGGACAAAACTGGAGCACCCAGAGAAAACTCACACAAGCACGAGGGAAACATGCAAACTCCACACAGAAACACCCTCGTCAAGCCCAAGACTCAAACCCAGGACCTTCTTGCTGTGAGGCAGATGTGCTCATCATCACGCTACCGTGCCGTCTCTAACTTTATGCATGGCAGATGTAATCTGTGTGTCTGTGTGTGTGTGTGTGTGTGTGTGTGTGTGCGTGTGTGTCTGTGTGTAAAAGAGAAAGAGAAAGAGAGAAGTGTGGAGTAAAACGTGGAATGGTAGTTTTATTTCTTTTGAAATCGTATGCCCTCTTCCATTTCTTAACCCTTGATCTCAGACGTTTTCCACTTTCTACGAGTCTGTGTCGCACTGCCAAGTAAATGCACATGCATATGATCATTGATCTGGTCACATGGTCTTGCTGCTATTGTTACTGTAAAGAGACACAGAACCAAAACAAGATGTAAAACACGTGAATAAGAGATACTAAGCCTGTGAGCTGGAGTCGTTTTACAAGGAAACATCTGTATTCAGTCAGAATGGACTAATATAAATATATATTATATAATGAAAGACAAAACACACAGGATATTCACTAGAAAATGGGTGGCTTTAAGAACATCATAAGGTATAAAAGCATTTGCTTTTTTTCAGACAACAAGCAGACATGTTCAATATTTAACACTGTACAGAAAGAGTCATTTTTTTTGACAGGTGGAGGGGAAGAAAGTGACATACAAAGGAAGTGTGCTGAATTAAAAAAGAGCTCACTCCGCTCAGCAGGAAACTTCAAACAGCAGATGTAAACACATGCATGCTTTCTAACACATACACACACACACACACACACACACACACACACACATGCACTCACAATGCCTAAAGCCTATGTGTAAACACAGTGTGTGAGGTGGCAGGGTTGGCACCGATCCTGTGCTCTCCATGTGCTGCTGATCGGATCTGCATTCCCCACAATGCTTCACTCACTCAGGCGTGTTAATGGAAATCTGCTCTCCTGCTGCGCTGCTACAACAGCCACAAACACGTGTTTGTGTGTGTTTGTGTGTTAGTGTGTTTCTTTATGATGATATAGCCACATTCTGCTGCTATTAACATACACAGCCTGAGTGTATGAATTGTTTTGTATGGCACACCAGGATATACATACACAAACATCACACTCACACAAACACTGGCACACACTCTCTCACACGCTAATATCCACTAATGTGATTTAACACCAGTTTGGGTGCTGTGCATGTAAAGCTGTAAACAAGTCTTTTTACACATGGTATATGTGAATAGAGTGCATATATGTGTGTGTGTGTGTGTGTGTGTGTGTGTGTGTGAGACAGACTTGAGTGCCTGTAGAGTGTGTGTGTGTGTGTGTGTGTGTGTGTGTGTGTTACCTGCGTGTGTGTGATAGGACTGATTCCTTTGCTCTCATGAGAAAGGAACAGATGGATGGATTTGAAGAGTTCGTGGATGGAGCAGCGGAATTCGTCCTCCGCCTGTGACGCAGTTGCTGCCGCATAGAGCCTGCGAGACTGCACGATGTATTTAAACAGGTACTCTGCAGCCTACACATGCACACACACATATATATATTTAACCAGACTGTTATAATGCATGTTATAAAACATTTATACAAATGGAATAATTCCTTTCCAAGCAAATATGTTCCGTATGTCTATTCCAAAATGCTGGTAGCTATAATCTTCCTTTGATTCTTAGCAGCATTTGGAACACTGATTCTTAGCTCCAGTACAAAACAGTTAGTGTCTAACAATAACATATCTTGGTTGGTTGACTTTGGCAAAGAGCTAAAATCATGATTTTGGTCATTTTGTCATAAATCAGACTCGCTGAAAGTGGCGGCTCAGTTGTTAATGAGTTATTGGCAAATATTGTGAGTTCAAATCCCAGTACTGCCCAGATCAGCCGTGCCTCAACTGTAATCACTATGGATTAAACATGATAATGTACGTAACAAGGTACAGCAAGAGCAACTTTATTGAACCACTCTCATTCACAGAGGATAGTCAAAACAGCCAGGAGGCACAAGGAACAGGATATACTGTATACCCATCAGGAGGTGAGATCTTTTACTGAAGGAACACAAACGATTTTAGATGCAGCTATCTGACACTTTTAGTTTCGCTAGTTTTAGTTTTAAAAAATTGATATATAAATGTGCTAATATTAGCGTGGAATGAAAGAGTCACTCTTGTGGTAACGTATTAGAGTTTGTTGAGTCGAACTGCTAAATGAGTCACTAAGAAAGAAGAAATTTCTCATTTTATATGAGAATACAAATTTGTAGATATTCGTAGCTGTTAGCTTTTAGTCATTTCATAGGCATGAAAACATATACATATAAACCTAGCTGTGGACAAGTCTTTGTTTTTACCTTCAGGACATGCTGTATCTGCTCATGGTGCTCAGCGTCAATGATCCGGTCCACATGCCACTTCAAAACTCTGATTAGGTCTCTGTAAAGATCAGGACAAGACAACACCATTGGACAATTATTACATTCTGAGCCTATTTACATTTGACCTGTTTTCCATGTGTCCAAAGCTAACAATCCCAGGTATTTACACCAGTAATAAACATGTTTCTGGTTGAACAAATTGAAAAGAGAATGATATCTGAAATGCTGTATTGACCAGGCATAAGGAATTACGGATAGGGCACGAAATTTTCCATACTGGGGACCTCATCCACACCCACTCCTTAACTTGATACTATGGGTCATAGAGCCACGGGCTGGGGTCATCTTTATCCTAATTTTTTTTAAGAGATTTTGCTTGCTGCAATCTCTTAAAACCAGACAAAGGTGGCAACTATCACAAGCTTTGATCTTTAGAAGACACTATCTAGATCCATGGTTCTCAGTGTGGGGTCCAGGAACCCCCAGTGCGTCTAAGAAACAATTTTCTTCTTTTTTTGCTTCTGTTGCTATCTTCATCAAAATTATTATATTTATAAAATATCAAACCAAATCTAATATTTAACACTTCCTGTTACCTTGCTCATGTGAATACATCATTCTGATTGCTCAATCAAGATATTTGACAGTCTGTTATTTCTTTATTACACACTGTTATGAAGTGTAATAGACTGTTGCTATGGAGCATGTCATGAGCGAAAGAAATAATAATTATGTGTAAATCAATAAAAAAAATTTAATGATTTGTATTCAAGTTATTAAAAAAATAGAGTAATTCCCTCCATTTGATATTAATCACTCTGTATGGATTTATTTCACAGTAACAACCAGGTTGCTGTACAAAATCATTTACATAAAAATTGGTTATGAAGATGAAATATCCAAACTTCAAGGAAAAAGAACAGTTTTCATCTGCATCCATCAGTTTTCATCTGTTAGCATCTGCAACCCTCAGCCTGCTGCCCCAGCATGCAACAGCATAGGAGATAGCGCTGAGTCTGCTGTGGCCAGAAGCTATCCTCTATGCTGTTGCATGCTGGGGCAGCAGACTGAGGGTTGCAGACGAAAACAGGCTGAACAAACTGATCCGTAAGGCCAGTAACGTTGTGGGGATGGAGTTGGACTCTCTGACGGTAGTGTCGGAGAGGAGAATGTTGGCCAAAATAAAGTCGATACTGAACAATACCTCCCACCCATTTCACAACCTGCTGATCAGTCACAGGAGCACCTTCAGTGAGAGACTGATACCACCTAAATGTACCACTGAACAACACAGGAAATCATTCCTTCCTGTGGCCATTAAACTGTACAACTCCTCCATATAGCAACAACATCCACTGTTATACACTTGCATTTTGCACCACATTTATATTCTACTGTTTATCATATTGATAATACTGTACATATTACTCACTGACAGGATTCATTCTGTATCTGTTTATATAGATATTAGTAACTTCTAATTTAAGAGTTTATCTTAATATTAAGATAATTATCATTCTGAGAGCATCAGGTGACCGAAAAAGCACGTCTATAGTACGTACGCCGCATCACACAACAAAGCGAGAAAATGAACTTGACATGACAAGGGTCTACGATGGCATTTTCTGTTGCATACAAGGTGAGATTTGTATGGCACACCCACAACTGGTTGGAATTTGCGCAATTTTTGTTTCGAACCTGTTGTATACGTGTTCTCCGACATATGTGAACAGGGCTTAAAGGCCATATTCGGAGGTGGCAGTTCATGTTAAACCGTTCTTTTTCTGAAGCAGACTGCCGATTGTGTAGTAAAGATCTTTAATATAAAAAAAACAAGAATTTGGTGCAAAAAGTTTAATTAGGTTTAGTTTGTTAAAATCTGCAATTGGCTGCAAGAATTTGAAACAACACTTACTGTAGCATTTTGCATCATAAACTAGAAATAGTAAATAGAAATATTAATACTTGAGCTGAATCCACGGCATAGTGGTGTAGTGGTTAGCCCGCCTGCATCACAGTAAGAAGGAATGGGTTCAATTCCTGGGTTCATGCGTTTCTGTGTGGGGTTTGCATGTTCTCCCCGCACCTAGGTGTGAATGGTTGTGTGGTGGCCCTGCAATGGCCTAGCGAGCTGTTCAGGGTGTACCCCTCCTTCTCCCAAAGTCGGCTGAGATGGGCACCAGCTTCCCCGTGACCCTAATTAGGATTAAGCGGCTTAGAAAATGAATGAGCCGAATTCAAAAGTTTAGCACTCAGTTTGACTGCATGATGAGTAACATCCAAATTAGACAGCGTTTTGTGCAAAAAATAAAAAAACATTTTCAAAATTGCACCTAATGCCCCTGCTGATGCAATTTTTAGTGGCAGCGGAAGTCATGTGTATCTTACTTCTTCCATATGGATCCCAGGTTGAAAACTAGAAGTACAGTATTGTGTGATCAAAAGTGTTCTGCAGCATGGCTTCCTCTGGCAAACACTTCCTCTGCCAAAGTCTTTGAACTGTTTGATGATACAAATGCGTCTCAGGGGAATTTATCCGCTAGAGGTTGTGGCAAAAAAAAAAACCTAAGTGTAATTTTTCAGTCCGAGTGCCTGAGAGAAGGTGAGGGCTAAAAATATGACGTGTAATCAGACAAAAAATAAATACTTCATTGCTGCTCTGTATTTGGGAGTCTGTGAGTTTATAATAAGATCTAAATCTGGGTCTGTGTGATTAGAATGGTACCTTCTGGAGACCCAGAAGTGCAGATTTGATTTTGTGGGAAACGCTAGGATTTTCTAAAAAGGAGGGCTATGTTTTCATTGAAGTCTGGGGTAGCAACACTTTTTATTCCCTATAATTTAATACAAATTCAAACTAGGCTGTAATTAAACGCAAAGCAACGAATCCCTTGCAAATACAGAGAGAAAGTGCGTCATTGCTGCTTCAGCAGTTCAGCCGTAATGCTAAAAATCTCTCATCAACAGTTCGGGAAAAAGAAGCTCCCAAAATAAATGTTTCCATGACGGTCCTCTGTGTGACACTATAAGATTTCAGGGTCATTCAAGTTTGGTTAGTTCCCTGTATACTTGCGAGATAAATTACAAATAGCACAGTATCAGATAAATCTGTCACTGATGTAGTAAATCGAATGCATAACGCTATATTAGAAACGACTTAAAAAAACAGACCCCACAGCTGCTCAGTGGTTAGCACTGCTGCCTCACAACATCATCACTGCTGACTGGGGCCTATCTGTTTGGAGTTTGCATGTGCTCTCCATGCCGACGTCGGTTTCCTCCAGGTACTCCAGTTTCCTCCCACAGTCCAAAAACACGCACACTGGGTCAACTGACTACTGTAATTTTAATTACTGTAATTGCCCATATGTGTGAATGTAAGGGTGAACGGTTGTTTGTGTCTATATTAAAGGTGCAGTTAGCTGGTGACCTGTTCAGGATGTAGCCCACCTCTCACCCAGAGTTAACTGGAATTGGCTCCATCTTTCCAGGACCCTGACAGATAAGCAATATTGTTAATGGATGGATGGTCCCATGGATTTTTCACCTAATTTTACCTTGTGAATTTCTACAAAGAAGCAATAGTGTCACATGAAACTATCAGTTGGGAATAGTGAGCCTGACAGAACACACTCGGAGGAATGCTGATATCTACCATCTTCCAAATACGTAAGCTCACCGTGAGTGTGTGTGTCTGTATGCAGCCAGCGGTTAGAGACCGAACCACTAGCTACAAGTAAGCAATGTGGTGTAACACTAAAGCTTATTATTTTACCACATTAGAGGATTAAAGAAAATGAGTCCTGTGTTTATCTCAGCTAAAAACCGAACTAACAAAAAAACCTCAAAAAAATAAAGACAGGTAGTGTGTGTGTGTGTGCGTGTGTGTGTGTGTGTGTGTGTAAGGAGCAAGCAGGAGGGAAGGAAGGAAGGAAGAAAATAGAAAGAAGGCACCTAATAAGCACCCAGAAAGAAAGAGAAAAGCAGGACACAAGAAAGAAAACAGACCACAGAGGTCCAGATGCTCCCGCCGAAAGGACCATTTCATAATATGCCAATATAGAACAAGCATAGCACGTTTGAAAGCCCCAGCTTCAGCGTGCGTCAAGTAAATGTCCGGAAAACTAATATACAGTTTTGCCTCTGTGACCTTGAAAAGTAAGTCAAGCTCACTCACACAAACTCATCGTAGTACTCATAGTTATTGGTAACAAGCATACCAAGTTTCAAAGCCCCAGCTTCAGAGCACGCCAAGTAAATGTCCAGAAACTAAACTGTGACAGACTGATGAACGGATAGAACCCATTCCTATAGCTCCCGAGCCACTTTGTAGGTGGTAGGTTAAAAAAAAAAAAAGGTAAGACAGAATGAGAAAGTGTGCAATAAGGAAAAAGGGAGAATGAGGAAGAAAGAGACAGAGAGATGGAAACAGAGTGGAAGGACGAGAGAGTGATAGAGACAGAAAGAAATTTAAAACAAGGAGGAAAGGGAGAAGAGCGATAGAGGAAGGGAGAAGAATAAAACGAGCAAAACGGCAACAGAGAAAGTAATCAAGGAGCAAGAAAAGACAGGGAGGAACAGAGAATTGAAAGAGCTAGTGTTGAGAAGACAGAGGAGGAGAAGAGGGCAAGAGAGAAAGGGAGGACGGGAAGACATGAAAGAGAAACTAGAGTGAAACAGTCAAAAATTATCTATCGAAAAAACAGACATGAATAGATAGGTGACAGATAGCAGTAAATCATAAACAATAAGTAAATCTCACACACACACACACACACACACACACACACACACACACACACACACAATCAGTGTTAACTGTTCATATACGTGTACACATGTGCAGGAACATGCAGTTACCGGTTCTCATCCTACACACACAAACACACACAGCAAGTTTCCCTGTTTCCTGAAATACACATGAAGCCTGGGCTGGAAAGGTGAAAGTGAAGAAATGTACACATATGAAGAAAGAGAACAATATCATTATTATTACAGATTAGAATGAATAAGTTATTATAGAATGGAGAAAAAATGAATAAAAACAGATTATGGTCATTTTTAAGGAATAATCGAGCATTTTTCAAATGACTCTATCCACGTATGTATCTAACATCTCCATAATTCATTTATTCATTCATTTTCTGAACCGCTTATTCCTAATTAGGGTCGCGGGGAGGCTGGCGCCCATCTCAGCCA
>JAQMYF010000024.1:32943878-32957835 GCA_030014195.1 Neosilurus mollespiculum | reverse complement strand
TGTAGCTGATCTTGATGGTGTTGCGGTTGAAGATTTTTCGGAGTTTGTGATCTTTGGGGAAGTGCTTGTCTATTATACTGAGGAATTTGTGTCCGATATATATATATATATATATACACACTTATTAACTATTCTTTGTACATTGTTTTGCTTAACTTAACTGGTTTTATTATTTTTTATTAATATAGGCTTAAAATATATTAGATTTTTTATTGGTAATATCGGCTTAAACTACGTTAGACGTGTTGTGGTTAAGAATGGTTTTGCAAGAGATTCTCAGTATATAAAACCACAGTGCTATATTTTGTTCCTCACTATATTTATATATATAAAGGCCTAAGTTTATATATAGAATAGTATTTAATTACTTTTTACAGCTTAAAATTTCTCATAAGAAGCAATACAATAAAATATTACATAATTCAATGATCACATATATATAAAAAGATCCATCTTGACCACTTTTCTTAGTATCATGCTTATAAAGCGGCCCACATAATAGACATGGTTGTAATGTTCTGGGACTAGTAATATGGCGGGGTGTGGCACAGGTCCCAGGCTCCTGCTGGTCACAAGTTTCTGAAATAAAATGCTAACCATTTACATAATTTATAATATATTAACACATTTTAGATTTTTCTCTGATATAACAAACTGATATCATACTAAATTGACTAAGATTGTTAGTCTAGCTTGTAGTCGAGCTTGTTACTGCATGTATACGTTTAATTGGACTAAACTTGGACTCGGCGCTCTGTGCATGCTCGGTGCTTCCTATTGCAGTAGCAGTGAAGCGGTTCTGGCTGCAGTGAGGGCTTTGAACATGAACTAAAAAAATAAGCAGCAAAAACACAGAATGATAATCTGTTAAAAAAGTGATGGAACGGATGAGCTACACTTGATTATAGGATGCACGATCAAATCAGTGTTCAGTGAAAGCACCTGAAACACTCCGACTTCAACACTCTGTGACTTAACAGGTTAAGAAAAAAAGGTCCAGTATTTATAAGCTGAAATGGGGGTACATCCCATAACATCGATTATATTGGAATCAGACATACTTTGGCCAATAAATCGATTCCTATCTTGTGCTTGTATATTGGAACAACAACAGTAGTCCAATTAAGTGCCCTGGTCTAGCTATAACCGTGGCTTGATTTAAACGTTGATTGTGAATGTAGTCAATAAAGATTGAACCAGGAGCCCTGGAGCTACTAGTTAGAAACACCACCGCCATATGCTACTCTGACAGATTGAACTGTTATGTGATGTTATTCAAAGAGTTAGACATGACTGTTATATCATGTACAGTGGTATACATTACTGGTACGTGCTTTCATGTACTATACTAACTGTAACCAGTATGACATGCCACATAAGAGGAAAGACAACACTATTAGATCATGTCATACAAGGAAAGACATACAAGTTACATCATTTCAAATATATGGCTATACATAACCATCATATAGTGTACAAAGCTAGATATAATGGTTATGTCATGTAGAAAGCTAGACATTATGTCATGACGAAGCTAGACATTATGTCATGTATGAAGCTAGACATTATGTCATGCATGAGGCTAGACATTATGTCATGCATGAGGCTAGACATTATGTCATGCATGAGGCGAGACATTATGTCATGCATGAGGCGAGACATTATGTCATGCATGAGGCTAGACATTATGTCATGCATGAGGCTAGACATTATGTCATTCATGAAGCGAGACATTATGTCACATATGAAGCTAGACATTATGTCATGCATGAAGTGAGACATTATGTCACGTATGAAGCTAGACATTATGTCATGTATGAAGCTAGACATTATGTCATGTATGACGCTAGACATCATTGTACATAGACACTTGTATATTTTATGGATAAAGCTTTTCTGTGTGGACTTTGCATGTTTTCCTCCTGGTGCCCCAGTTTCCTCCCACAGTGCAAGCACACTGAGTCTACTGGTTTCTCTAAATAACCCATAGGTGGGAATGTGTGTGTGTGTGAATGGTTGTTTGTGTCTGTGTTAGTCCTTCAATAGACTGGCGACCTGTTTAGGATGTACCCTGCCTCTCTTCGGGATGTCAGCTGCAACTGGCCCCTCCTTCTCTTGTGGTCCTGATGGATAAGCAGTAAAGATGATGGACAGTTGAAACAGGATAAGTCTGAGCTTATGAGAATTAAGAGTCTTATTCAACGGTTCAACCATTTGAGCTTGGTGGCTCTGGGATTCAAATGTATAACCTTCCAATCAGCTGGAACCGCAGAGCCACCACTTCTGCCAAATATGCTTCCTTGTGCATCTGATTTTTAAAAAATCCTACACACTGAGATGACATGGCTATTGATGACATTCCAACATAGAGTTCTAGTCCAGATGGCCCGTAGGTGGTTCTCTTTTCTTTGCATAGGAACAAAATGAAACTGTGATTACATGCTAAACAAAAAGGTTCTTGCACTCATCAGCTCAGGATCATCCATGAAGGTATTGAATCTATCAAGTCAAAAAATATTACATCAGGGGAGGATCCTGAATGTGTACACGCAGGGATGGAATTTAAAATAAATATGCTATTAGTCAGCAGGGCCAATGAGTTAAACATAAATACTAGTCCTTCACCATATTTACTGACCAGCAGGACTAGTGATTTTCATATTCTACTGGGCAGTAATATTACTGAAATTCAATAAAGATTCAAAACAGAAAATATGGTTTGTGATCAAGTTTTTATTGTACAAGATGCAGTTGACTTTTCAACAGAATATGTGTATTTGACAAAAACTCAACCCAGCCTCCATTGCAACAGACTCTTCAATCAGCTCACAGTCTGACCATTCATCCGAGTCCATATCACTGCTGTCACAATCACTGTGTGCTCCTGTCGGATTTATACTTTTAAAGTTCTACTAACCCCCCCACTGTCAGGTATTTTGAGTAACTGTATAGTGGTAAACTTCTATGGGCAAATGGGGAGGAAGGGGTGGGGCTATATGCTACAGCATGACGTGCATTCATGGATATATATAGTCTAGTAGTAATTTACATAAATTATTCATTCATTCATTCATTCATTCATTTTGTGAACCGCTTAATCTTAATTAGGGTCACGGGGGGGCTGGGGCCGACTCTGGGCGAGGGCAGAGTACTCCCTGGACAGCTCGTCGGGCCATTGCAGGGCAGAAACACGCTGACGGCTATGCAGCCTACTCTTGACGAAAATCAGCAATGGTTCTTTTTCATGCCTCTAATTTAATAACCTAGTTAGCTGCACTGGGGGGGCAGCAGTGACAACCCGTTGATAGTGAGGCTTGAACCCCCGACCTTGGGATCAGTAATCCAGCTCCCTACCACCGGGCCACCACTGCCCCTAGATAAAATTATTAATCTATAAAATTATTAGATATATAAAAGCGTACAACAGTGACCATGGAATGCACATACATCATGTAGTTTAGTCTTATGAACCGTACAAACCTGCAGGTGATGCATCGTGGTGATCTGGGAGTGTGACCACGGCGGTACTAGAAGTAGTACCATCTTCCAAATGGGCTCCAGATGAAGTGGGACGATCCGACAAGTTTTCGATTTCATACACAAGCCAAAGGAAATCTTCTTCCCATTTCGTCAGGTACTGGCGTTCGCATTTGTTTGCATCACAGGTACGCTGTCTGACTCTTCGCTCCTCTTCTGTCACACGTTTTGGAGCTGAGTGTTTAGCACCTTGAATGTCATTATTTGACTTGACAAATTACCCATATGTGCATCTATATACTGAATGCTAATTTTGCTTACGGCATTTTTGCTCAGACGAATATGAATATATACGTATGAATACTCGCCCCATGCTTTTTGCCGATTCGCTGAGAAAACGACTAATTATACAATTTGCTGATCATATCACTCATCCTAATCATTTTTTAATCGCTAAGAGCGAGCAGGCAAGTGTTACACTCCATGCCTGCACACGTGTTTCTGTTTTGGTCCTGTCCTGTTTCCATCTCTGCCCTGTGGTTCGTTCCATGAATGTGTTCACCTGTTCTGTGTTAGTCCACGATTAGCCTGTCTACTTCCATCCTAGTGGGAGGGTAAAAAAGCAGGCAGAGATGAGAACAAGGGCATGTTCAAAGGCCTAAAGGAAACTAAGCCAGGAAGACAGACACAGAAGAGAAGCAGGGCAAGTTCACATACCTGCTACAAGCAAAAGGCTGATGAACAACATGCTGAGACTCTGAAGATGTTCCTCAGAGAAATAAAATGCAAGAAAAGGCCAAAAATACCTTTCTAAGCAAAAACTTGTTTATTTCTTGTATGTTTTTTACAGTACAGTACATTAGCCTATGGATCAGTTTAATCAAATAAATTCCTACAGGGACAATTCAGGCCATTTGTGCGTCTAAAACCTCTTCAGTGCTATTCACTGTTTTGTAACTGGTAGACTATCAGTGAAGCAAAGCAGGCATAGTGAGATAAAATAACAGACTAACAGAATAACTGATATCCTGCAGAATGCACTTTCACACCTTTTCCTCACGATACAAACTGTTAGCAAAGTAGCATCTTGTTCTGTGCCAGTGCATAGAGCTTCACCACACATAACACTCTAATGCTGAAATGTTCTGCTCTGAAAGCTTTCCATGCTGCAGTACTAAGAAGTTTCGGCTATTGCTCAACCTTTTTAGTTGGTGATGCAACACTTCACTTAAAAGCAATACTAGGTCTTTTTTAACTGTACTTTTCATGGCATACTGGTAAAACTTCATTCATGATTCCCTGTCATTATTATATTATTGCAGTGTCACAGTCATTGACTTGTGAGGAGTAAATCAGAATACCGAGAAAGTGGCAAGCCATGATGCAACGATTTTGGAATATCAACAAGAATAAAAGTGGGAAAGCAGCGTTTCCCAATCCAAATATGATCAAAGAAAATTTCAGTCTAAAAATCTTACAAACTGGCATCTGAATTTAAATTAGGTCTGATATTATATTTAAATGCATTTTAAAATGATTAATCGATACTTTTCTTTTATTTATTCATTTGCCAAACCGTTTAATTCCACTACGGACACAAGGAGACTGGATCTCAGTCCACTCTGGGTGAAGATGGGGTACACCCTAAACAGCTCATCAGACCATCGCAGGGCCAGTACATGCACAAGTATTCACATTCACACCTAGGGGTAATTTGGAACAACCAATGTCTACGGACTGTAGGAGGAAGCGGTTGTACTCAGAGGAAATCCAGACAAGCACAGGGGGGACCTGCAAACTCCACACCGAAACGCCTTGCTGAGCCGGGGCCTCAAACCCAGGACCCTCTTGTTGTGAGGCGAAAGCCTCACTAGACCCTAATCTGTACTTATAGCATGAAAATTAAAACAAAACAATTGTCATTTCATAAAGGAAATCGAGAGAAGGAAATATAATTTTATCACAGACTTTGGAGTTGTAATTTTTTTTTCATTTATGCACCATCATCTTTTTGTCACTTCTACATCAACTACAAGAACATTTGCCATCTTCCATTTCTCTTTGCTCTGAAATAATCACTTCTGATTCACTATACAGAGGTCACTAGAAAGAGTTAAGCTAAACGGTGCTGTAAGCATACAAAGTGCATTCATTCATTTATTCGATCTTACTAGTGTCACCGGGACGGGGAGAGGGGGGGGGGGGGTGGAGCCTATCTCAACCAACTCTGTGTGAAAGCAGGGTACACCCCAAACAGCTCTCCATACCATCGCGGGGCCAACACACACAACCGTTCACACTCACACCTAGGGCCAATTTGGAACAGCCAATTAACCTAATGTGCATGCCTTTGGACCGTGGAATGAAGACTGGAGTACCCAGAGAAAACCCATATAAAAATGGGGAGAACATGCACAAACTCCATGCCCTCACCGAACCTGGGACTCAAACTCAAGGCCTTCTTGCTGTGTGGTGGACGTGCTAACCACTATACCGCCGTGGTAACTCTCTCGGTGGATACTGAAAATTATTTCCAGCCACATGCACAGGCATTCATGATTGGCTAATGTCACTGTGATTTACTGGAAAGAGAGAATATACCCTCCCACTTCAGAACCCAGCCAATTAGGTCTCTTGGGCACCTGGCCACAGATGGTTGTGTTTGGGATTCAAACTTGTGATCTCCAGAGAACAGGGTGAACATTTTTCTGTTGCACCACCCGGGAGTCTATTTTCAGTGTTTTAAATTATTTTGTGATTTCTAAATAGAAGGTATGTGGGTTTGATCAGGGTGTAAAATGCCCAGGTGAAGTTTTTCACACTCATTTACAACCCTATAATGAAGTCATAGAATGAAACAAGGTGTTTTTCTTCTTTTGTTGGACTCATTAATATAATTGATGAACTCTGCCTGACTGACTGGTTTGCAGCAAGATGGCTCACACTGTCACCACTTTGGCCAGGGTTGTCAGATATTTTCCAACGAAATGTCGAGATACACCACGTTCACACTGCAAGCCAAGTGGTCTGAATCTGATTTTTTTCCACTGGCTGCTCCCATTATTTTAGACATGTGACCTATAACAAACGGCATTGTGAACAGTTTAAGGCCCCAATGTGGCCCGCATGCACAATAGAAACACATGAGTCTGACATAGCATGGTGTTTACGGAAGTGAAAATACCAAGAAGTCGATGGCAAACGTGGAGTTGAGAGATGTCAGTGTTGACAGTTTTATTTTAAAGTTATTATGATTTGGAGGCAGAAAAATGTGTCAGCAGATGACGAGGAAGAGAAGAATGAAGAGAAAGAGAACCAAAACTCTGGCTGTGGCTTTTTTTGGAGCAATAGCTGCTACCTCATTAGAGAAGTCTGTATGTATGTATTCTTTTTGTCTTCGGGGGCTCCCACGAAATTATGATGAATGTTAACCAAGACTGATGTCAAGGTCGCACTGAATTCTGATACAGGTTGCATTACTATTCAGTCTGAGGTCGCATTTCAAAAAATCCGATCTGTATCCGATTTAGTACCACATATGAAAGTGGCCCAGATCTGATTTGAAATGATCGGATTTGATGTGTTTCTTGGTGTTCACAATGGCATGAAAAAATCAGATATGGGTCGCATAAGGGGGAACAAATCAGATTCAGGCCACTTGGGCTTACAGTGTGAACGTAGCCATAGAGTGGACCTCACCGTCTAACCAACCAAACTATTTACCTACTGATGTATTACTTGTTGATGAAACGTGACCAACTCCAGCTTAATACAGATTAAGTAGGAGATATTCATATCCCCAGTGCAGCTAACTGGGTTGTCAAATGCCGGCCATGTCTCTCACTGTCTGTGGTGAGAGGCATGTAAAAGAACCATTGCTGATTTTCATGAAGAGTAGGCTGCATTGCCGTCAGCGTGTTTCTGCCCTGCGATGGCCTGGCGAGCTGTCCAGGGTGTACTCTACCCTCACCCAGAGTCGCCTGAGATGGGTGCCAGCCTCCCCGTGACCCTAATTAGGATTAAGCGCTTCAGAAAATAAATAAATGGATCATATTCATATATTTGGAAAGAGAATTTAATATGCTTCAAAATTAGGTATATACATGATTATTGCATGAAAATTGACTGACATCACTTTGTATGTCGCCAATCAGGAAATGCTTCTCAAAAGTAGCATTTTCTTATTAGTGACATACAAAGTGACGTAGCTCAGTCAATTTTCATGCTATAATCATGTATATACTTATGGAATCCCAGAAGGATTCCCCGAATCATATGACGGTAAACTGTTACATGAGTCGGTTAATCCTTCTGGGATTCTATAAGTAGTTAGAGTACTCTGGTACCAAATATGGATAATAAGGAAATACCCTGAGCAATCACAAAAAGCGGATTGAAAATCAGCAAAATAAGTGGATATTCCTATTGTTTAACTTGGACATGGGACCCTTTCTTAAACAAGTATTTTAGCATGGATAGACTGTGTTTATGAATATTTGAATCTGGTCAAATATTATGCTTTGAAGGATGTATTTTTGGTGATATCACATTTTCATCCAGGTACGCCATTTTCATCTTACTTTGGCTCCTACTCAGAACACTACCTTGTGATTTAATCTGTATTATGCTGGAGTGGGTCATGTATAAATAAGAATTTTATTTGACAAAGGGCTTGATCTTATATTGTAGATTTATATCACAACGCAGGCTATTTCTTTGGACTGGCTTTAAAAGTGGATGAAATCACACTGCAGGCAAGCTCCTTACAGGTTACAGTTGAAGGGGTGATGCCAATTAATCTGGAACTGCACCTTTCTACTGTGTCAAATACTGTGGGAAGCCAGCCTGATTTTGTCTGGGGTTTGAAAAGCTGTTTAGAAATTATTTGAATGAAACTATTAGAGTTGTCAAGAATTCTGTTAAAGATAATGACTATTGACAATGACAAGAGTCATCAACAGTGACTGCTGACTGCGTCTGCACATCCAGTTCCAGCCGCTCTGTGCTCTCTTTACTGACCTTATTCATACTATTTACTACCTCAATGCTAAGTTTAGTGACCGGTGTGAAACGTCCACACTGCAAAAATGTACTGTTTAACATCAGGCAAAGTGTGAACAACAACTTAACTCAACATCAGGCAACTTGGTGAATCATCACACCAGATGGAAGGTGATAAAGGCAGTGCCGAGAGATAAAGCAAAAACATAAACAGTACACTGGGGTGCCAGCCAGCCAACGAAATGCTCCACACAGATGTTCTTTGGCAAGAGTTTTCCTTGCAAATGTCCAGTCACTCACTAAAAATACAGGAAAAAAAAGTTGGTTGGCTCAATATACAGAGATCCCTGTGGACCTGCTGCGGCTTAGGACCCTGGTAACCGACACGGTTATGGAGTTAAGGAACCAGACTCTGCAGCATGCAGACCAAACAAAGAACTCCAGAAGTGCAAGAGCATTGGGCTCTGTATCTATATCAACAATAACTGGTTACACCAACCATCCTGAATCTCCTTCTAATTGTAACTGGCTCATTCCTCACAAAACCTGAAGAACTGGTGACGTTTTAGCAGTGTAGGCCCATGGTAATATAGTGTGACCTTGAATGTGGGCGAATTTGGGGGTCATGAATATTAATGTCTCAAACAGTCAAGGGTTTCAGAATTGACCAGTTTTATAGCCTTCCTTAGCATATTATGTAGTAATTTTAAAGAATAGAATACAACTGTGTTCTGGGGTTCACGGTATGTCAGATTCGTGTACCGAACTGTGTCAACATAAATACAAATTTTTTCCCCCATTCTACAGCACCTTAAAAATCCAAACATGAATTTTTATTTTAAAAAAAATGTAAATATCCAATTAGTATTCATACAGTGACATTAGCCCTATCAGCCCTGATGTATACGAACACCCAGTTCTAAGCTCTAACAATGCCTGTGTGTGTTTGTGCCACTCGCTTTTAATGTCCCTTGCTCCCGCCTCTTGTCTACTTGCCCATAGACCAGGGCAGAGCCCTGCAGAGTCAGTATGTAACAAAGAGCAGAGGCTCATCTATATGCCACACACACTCCTGTCATAAATGCACTCTCACACACCAGATACTGAGATCGATTCATTTGCAAACGTAGACTACACCCTCTTCAGGGACATCACTAGTGAAGTGGGCAATGAGTGAACAGTTCAACTATTTCCCTTGAGAACAGATAAAGATGTCAGAAGATGTGTGATTGCAGAGGCTAGAAACAATGAGCGCTGAATCATACGTTACACAACAGAACTTTAGCCTATGCAGAATATAATCCATTTGATTCGAACCCTGATGCATTCGTGCATCTCTCTCTCTCTCTCTCTCTCTCTCTTTTTTGGCCATCGATAAAAATACCCAGAAAACACAGCATTTCTGCAGCGCTACAAAACCTCACTCAAGTTCACATGGAAGTAGACTTGGAAGATCACTCATAAACCCGGACAGGTTGTTTTGTTCCATGTCCAAGTTGGGTCAAATGGACTAAACTGTGGAATTCTGTGGAAGTAGGCTGAGCGAGGCGGTTTCAGTGTAACTTCAACTGAACTAAGCAAGAAACCGATTGGACTCACAATCGGCTCGAGTGCAGGAAGGGAAGCCAGCATGCCGTGGGTTTTGTGTTGCAATATTTTTCTGTAGAAAAGTGTTAAACTGTACTGAGAGGTGAAAACTGATCCAAAGGATGAAACTGTAGATTACAGAAATGTTACAGCCAAAAACAGAATGAGTGCATATGATACTTGATGAAGGTAATAGTTAAGGATTTAAGGTGACTTCAAATCTACAACTTTCTCAGTTTAAAAACGTTTTTTACCTCCACCAACGAGGTAATGTTTTGATTGGTTGGTTTGTTTATTGAACAAATTTTGCTGAATTTTTCTGGCAGGATGGAATATGGCACAAGTAACATTGATTAGATTTTAAAGGTGACTCACCCAAGCACTCATTTGACCAACTTCTTAATTCTTTTAGGGTCACGGGAAGGCTGGAGCCTATATCAGCCAACACTGGCCGAAGGGGGGGTTACACCCTGAAAAGCTCACCAGACAATCGCAACACACACACACACACAACCATTCACACGCACTCCTAGAGGCAATCTGTAACAGCCAATTATCCTACTGTGCGTCTTTGGACTGGGTGGAAAGTGGAGTACCTGGAGGAAAACCACACAAGCATGAGGAGTCCATGTAAACTCCACACAGATACACCCTCGCAAAGCCTGAGACTCAAACCCAGGCCCTTCTTGCTGTGAGGTGGCTTGCTAACCACTATGGCACGGTGCTGCCAATTCTGAGATCATCCGGATCAAATTCTAGATCAAGGATTTTTTTAAACAATTCTTTAACATTGTAAAGAAGGACCAGTTTTTGGTAGTGCAGTATTACAACAGGTCCAGCAGGGGGTACTGTGTACTTTCTGGGGGGCTTTTCGGCTTGGCGGAGGCTTGTGCTCTCGGCGTGCTTCTAGGTTGGGGGGTTTTTGATTTTTGCTTTGTTGAATTATGTAAACAGTGAAACTAAATGAAACCAAATAGCAAATAAACCACTGATTTGGACGTATGAGTGTGAAAGCACCCGTACATTGTTAGCGTACATGATGGGAATACAGAGTTTGTTGTTGATGATTAGATCGCTCCTGTGCACTTCTTTTACAACATATGGCTCTGCCAGCTGCAAACAAAAACTTTTCTGGACTGAAAGAGAGATGCAGAAATGTCCTGATCAGGCCTGTGTTATGGGAGGATTACTGTATAAGACAGATGGTGCATCAATCCTTATATCAACCAATAGAAAGGAGCAGCCAAGATTCCAGAATGCACACTTCTGTGTGTGAGTGTGTGTGTGCATGTGCGTATGTACAGACATCCCTGCTGGATTCCATCCATATTTCATGAATGAAAAAGGTTTCAGTAGCTGTGTGCACTAATACAAATGCACTTCTTCAGAGTTTGCTTGAACGACCTCCGAGTACTGCTTCAGCTTGTGACTGAATCTTTTTTCTGCTTTTTGCAGAGGCAGAGGGGACAATATTAGCTGCTCTTGTGTCTCCCTTTCTCTGCTTTTTCCTTCCAAGGCTGTCTGTACTGGGCATGTGGTCACATGTGAAAGTATTTTTTTTTTTAATGTCCTGTGATCACTAGTCCATGTAAAAACAGTAGTCTCGGGTTCAATTCAAGAGAACTCATGTGTGACTATGATACCCCTCCCTGCCAAGGAAGGTTGCTTCTCCTAAATACTCAGTTCTTTTTTCACGCTTTCTGTTTTCAGGATATATAAACACATGGAGGGCATCCCAAAGAACTTGCCATGTACAAATTATCCTGTACAAATTGCATTATTTTGATTGCACAAACAGACTTTATTGAAAATAATTGCAATTCAGTACTTTCTGACAGTATTGATGACTTGCAAAGCAATCCAAAACGAATGCATAAATTAAGGCAAATAAGACTAGCTATTCAATAAGGATGAAAGAAATGGCATCCAAGGAGTTATAGGGGAGCTCCTTGGAGCTCCATACTTACGCAATTGTTGTAAAGACCCACACAGAAAACCAAATAAATAAAGGAAACGGTGGAAAAAATATATTGCGCATGCCGCCACCATCGGCGCTGCACTTCGAAAAGATGTTCTTGGTTAGTCAGTGTTTTTTCTTCAAAGGAGAAACAAGTTTTTGAATAACATTGAAAAGACAGTATGTTATGGCTGTTTCTTTACTGAAAATAAATGCAAACTTTTTCGTAGCTCTACTTTTGTGCAGTGCCTAAATATTTATATTACAAAGTGTTTTTTTTTTGAGCAGACATGCTGTCGTGGCGAAACTGCATTACTAGAACATTTAGCACATGCTTACACTTTCACCATTTAGCTGTCGTTTTCAGCTCTATGTGAGCTTTGCCTTTTATGGAGTTTTAAGAGTACCATCAAATTTAAATTTAGCTGTCCTGGGAATGCATGTAGAAATTTATGGGTGCTTGGTATTTATCATGTGCACCTGAGTATGAAGAGGGTTGGCAATACTGAAACATTTGTAAATCTGGACTTTTTTGGCCTATGAAAAAATTATACAATGTTATACACAAAAGATCACTAAATGATGCAAAATCAATAAATAGTCTTCCCAAGTATTTTCATATCAACTCCTGTACAATTATTTATTTTATTTAGTTAAATTCCTCTAAAAGGTGAAAGATTATCAGGACCAATAGCACATATATTTACTCTGATTGACTAAAAAGCCCAAAATGCACAAAGTTAAATCTACAGTAAACAATGTCTTAATTTCAGAAAGTGCAGCAGTAAAGAACAGAGTGAACATAAAACATTGCTTCCATCTTATGTGTGAAAGACAACAAGGAGTAAAACATGACACATAATTTGCTCTAAAATAAGCCATTTTATTTTTAACACACACTAATGGAATGTCGCAATAAAGCATTTGCATTATAGAATTTTGTCTACATTATCTATAGACAAATCCAAGAATCACAATGTCACTGCTTTGATATAAGTACCGTGCAGAAATCACAAGATGCGTCAGAGATTTGGGAATAGGGCGTCCGATTCCTCAGACACTCACAGCTCTCTCGGGGCTGTCATGTCTGGAAATGGGTCAGTAGGAGCATGCCACTGTAAATGTGGTGTTCAGGCTAAGTGGATGCTGTGTCCTCTGTCTTTTGCTGTTACAAGCAATGAGAAGACTCTGTCCCTTCGACGCTAACCTCAGGGAAATTCTGCCCAGATTTTGGCAGATTTAGCATACTACAGCCATCTGACAAGATTAATCACTCAACCTGTCAGCTTCATCACAGAAAACACAGTGGACACCTACAAAACACTGTTTATGTGCCTTCATATCTGTGTGTGTGTGTGTGTGTGTGTGTGTTTTAAGACCACCGAGTTTGTGAGATTGTACCAGACAGTTTAATATCTCCAGACACAAGATACACAGAGAACATCAAAAGACTAAACACACCCATGATATCATAACCAAATTGACGGTAAGGTTGCATTCAGTACCTTACAGTAAGACATTTATTCAGCTAGACATGCAACATGCAGTGTGTTCAATTCTTACAGTAACCAGAAAGGACTCAATCATCATCTATATTAAACCCATCAAACTCACTGGAGGTAACAGACCACATTACACTTCGCGCAGTGTCAAGTAAGCTAGACCAATAAATGTATTTTGTGAAAAACACGACATCAATAACTCCCTTTACTGTTTCATTACTTTCATTTATCAGCAAAAAAAAAACAAACAAACAAAAAAAACATAAAAGCTGAATCGGAGCATGTCTGCATACAAGTTGTTGTGAAACCCTACAAATTACAATTACATTTACACACATTACAGATCTCTCAAATAATTGCCTTTGTATAATATAATGTAATTTTATATATATATATATATATATATATATATATATATATATATATATATAAA
>JAQMYF010000024.1:32926921-32943238 GCA_030014195.1 Neosilurus mollespiculum | reverse complement strand
TCATTTATGTGATGGAATGAATGCTTGTCCTAGAGAACAGGTTCTGCAGGGTGGTTGTATATATATATATATATATATATATATATATATATATATATGTATATCTGTGTGTGTGTGTGTGTGTGTGTGTGTGTGTATATAGAGTTTACAGCCCATGAGTTTATTTTTTAGATTTTTAAAATATTTCATGTTAATCACTGTACATGAGATTATTTCAATATGAAACATGGCTCCTAAATTGAATCTTTATGACTCCCATTTGTAGGAAACCAGAGCTCAGTGCATTTAGATAAGATAAAACAAATGTCTAAATGTCAAATGTCTGTTTTTCTGACAGTGGATCTCTCCTCTGCAGTGCAAACTGGAAGATAAACTAACAAAAACCCCTGATATCCTGCACCGATCCAATCACACACACCTCTCCTGTACTAATGACTAAATCATTTATCCTCCAATCAAACCCATTTCGAAACACCGCGACACATTTCACTTCTGATCTCTTCATCAATGCCATATAAACACAACTCAACCAATCAGGCAGGAAATCTCTTCTTTCATGTCTCCACACGTCCGATTTCATCTGATCTGATCTCATCCTATTTCCTCACCTGCACTAATGCACCAGTCATATTATTTCAATTATAAATCAGGAAAAAAAATTAAATATAATCCTTACCCACGCCATATTTTTCATGCTCGGTCGGTATCCACATTTTTTTTGTCTCGCCTAGCACAAAAAACACATGTTAGCTATATAACAGGAGAATTAAAGGAGATACGGTCCATATTGCTGGCACGCTGGATCTCACTGTATTGTTCCGAGAGCAGACGCTCAGCTCAGCATCCTTCCAACAGCACGGTCTCCCGACAGCGATGCATCATGGGGGATTGAGTCACTGAAAGGCCAAAAGGAACACCAAAGACTACAAGTCCCATAAACCTGCAGGTATACGCAGAGGCGTCACGTGACCGCTAGCTTAAAGATGGCGGCTGTGGGAGCGAGTGCTGGGCTAACAGGTAGAGAGCATGGTGTTGGCTGTTTGTTAGTGACAGTCGTGGAAAATATGTATGTTTTACAGTTGTTTTGTATAATTTGTTGTATTTATTGTGGGGTTTTGTTCCGCTGCACTTTGTTAAGTTACCTGCATGTTCATTAAATGTTCCATGTTTCCAAGCTAATGTATTGTATAATATATTAAAATATAGGACGACTTTCAATTGTTACAATTACTTTTTTTTTTATCTTGTCCAGCTTTTTGTTTAATATGTGTTTTAATTAGTTTTTTTTATATATTTGTGTGAAGCACCATAAGCTGCATTAGAGTTGCTAAAGTTGTTGTTGTTATTATTATTATTATTATGGGACATATGTTCTTAATCATACATAAAGTAATTCTTTAATATTGATTTTTATTTCCTCTTAATGAGTGATGTGAAAGAAATCATGACCTTGACAGTACAGCTAAACTTTCTTTCAAAAATAAAAACATCCTTTTGGGATTATGTTAACGTCTTGAACCTGGATTAATTCAGATCTATCTTAAGATAAGTCTGAATTATACACAGAACTGAATGAAAAATCAAGTCTTTCTTTCTTTTTTTCTTTCCAGCTCAAACCGTAGATTAGAAAGCCTATCACTGAGCGGCATTCCAACATTCAATATCAATTTGAAGGACGACTTTTTTTTTTTGCCCACTTCATTGACACATCCAAAACACACCCATCTTCTGCAGAGACTGCTTTGGAGTAAATTACCGCATGTTACATTGATGGATAGGGTTGGAACTATTCTGTCATTGTTTAATTTTTTTAATTATTTCCAGATTGTATAATTGTATTGAATTAGACTGTTGAATTGCACAGTTTTGCTATTAGTGCAAAAGCACATGATTATATAAACTGGAAAACCAAGCTATAAAGATTCTTCCTGACTCCCGATTAGTGTCCTCACTGAAAATATTTTAAAACCCTTGCACAAGCAGCACTCTCTCCTTTGTCTAGTGTGGCAGCTGAATGTGGTTCCAACCTTCAAATTGCATAAAAACCAAAATCAGAAGTTGTTCAACTGAGGGGAAAAAATGCTGAATGCAATGACCATTGGTTCAGCAAAAGTGTGGCGCTATGATAGTGCAGCTAAAATAACAAAACATTTGCAAACAAATGATTACTGCAAGATTTTGAGACTTCTCCATAACCTTTTGCATGACTGTGTGTTAAACTTTGCTCTTTCAAGTATGTTTGAATTTATTTGATTGATGAATTAGGGAATATCATAAATCTGCATCTTTGGGGGTGGCATAGTCACTTAGTGGTTGGCACATCTGCCTCACAGCAAGAAGAAGGTTCTGAGTTCGAGTCCCAGGCTCAGCGAGGGCGTTCCTGTGTAGAGTCCATGCTAGTGTGGGATTCCTCTGGGTACTCTGGTCTCCTCCCACAGTCCAAAGACATGCACGTTAGGCTTATTGGCTGCCCTATAGGTACGAGTATGACTGTTCAGGGTGTACCCCGCCTTCACTTAGTGTCAGCTTAGATAGGTTCCCATGACCCTAGTAGGGTAATCCAATTTGGCAAATGAATAAATTTGACTCTTGCTCACCACACATGGCTTTATTTTTGTCTTCCGTGACCAAGATTATAAAATTTTGGCCGCAGGTCATACTATCTGAATGGCTGAATAGTCAGGTAATTTTGGGGGGGAAATGGTGAAAAGATTTGTGTTTTTCTCTGTGTTTTCCTGTTTACATTTTTCCCACACTGTAACACCTTCTTACCTTTCAAATATTGTAACAGTGTGTAACCTCTGCTGATGTTCACAATGTCCCATACCATCTCTTTAGGTGAGCAGGATTGTATACTGGAGCCGCTGTGCTTTCCTGAGCAGGTGACTGTTGGCATTGCTGTTTCCTCCAAGGATGACGGTTGCCTGGTGTGCTGTGTCCTGTGCTCACACACGGCTCCTCTATCAGATAAAGACCAGCTCCTGAGGCACCTTCTGCTGGAGCACAAACTGGTCATTGCTGACATCAAACTTGTTGCTG
Organism: Neosilurus mollespiculum; assembly: GCA_030014195.1. Lineage (NCBI taxonomy): Eukaryota > Metazoa > Chordata > Actinopteri > Siluriformes > Plotosidae > Neosilurus > Neosilurus mollespiculum. The sequence continues at coordinate 32,940,199 of JAQMYF010000024.1, read as the reverse complement.
ACTTTCCAAAGTATGACCCTAAACAAGTAGATGTAAATATTTTTAGTGGGCTTTCTGTAAAGTGACCAGTACGTGTGTGTGTGTGTGTGTGTGTGTGTTTGAGGGTGAGAGAGGGAGGGAGTGCACATTAAGCTTTATAGTATTGTTAGTGGCTAAAGCTGAACATTAACTTGATTAAGCTTCATATCAGAGCATGTTCTTCATAATTATTGTGAAATATTCTATAAATGCTGGTTGGAAATCGGTGTAGATAACGAGAGTAAGGAATAAAGTAAAACCTGGACCCACTAATCGCTCCAGGGAGTTTAACAATCTAAATATAGCATTCGATTCAGAGCTGTAATGAAAAATGTTGGTGCTTCGCTGCAGGTACATGCTTTACTGGAAGAAAAGGTTTACAGAGCAGCCCGTAACAGACTTTTGCAGCGTCATCAAGACCAACTCTCAGGGACCTGCCGGTAAGCCAGATGGCTTCTTTCTTTTAAAGCTTCCAGACAGATTGGTGTTGTGAAAGTGCTGTTTAAACATTGACTTAAAAACTCTACAAGCTTGAAGATCCAGAAAGTCTGCAGTTCTGAATGTGATATTTGTGGTTTTTATTTTCCCCTCCATTAGTATCATTTATGTTGAATCTTCTTTGGGTTTTTCCATGATAAGCACTGACAAAAGGGTTTTGTATGTGTGTATCCTCATATTTGTTCCCCAGGAAAACAGGACATGCTAAAGGGTAAATGGGTTTCTGGGAGTGAGAGCAAATAATCCCTCATTTACAGAACTACTTAATCCTACTAGGGTCATGGGGAGACTGGAGCTTTTTTCAGCTGACACTGGATGAACATACACCCTAATCAGCTTGCCAAACCATCACAAGGCTAGCCCACTCACACACACTCACACACACTCACACACACACACACACAACCATTCAGACTCACACCTAGGGGCAATATAGAACTGCCATGCCTAATGTTCATGTCTTTGGACTGTGGGCGGAAACCGGAATACCTGGAAGAAACCCATGCAAGCACAGGAAGAACATGCAAACTTCACACAGAAACACTTTTTGTGTTGTCACACATTTTGTGAGGGGGAAAGAAAATTTTTTGGTTTGAACAAAGAAGTGTGTTCCATCCAAATATTTAATAGCTCCTAAAATTATTAGTATTATTATTTTTATTTTGGATTTTTGTATTTATTTCTTCATTCATTCATTTATTCATTAATTTGCATTTGTACATTGTTTTATTGTTTTTTTGTTTTTTTTTTCAGCCTCCTTAGGTGTTTAGGGCCAGCGTTTCTTTAGGTGTTTATGTCACCGGCAAAAAGCATTTCGCTGCACACCGCACGGTGTATGGTGTGTGTGTGTTTTGTAAACACATACACGTTGGAAGTCTCTAAGTAGCACATATGTAACCAGTTCTGTAACTATTCGAATCACAGAGCAGCAGGAGTACTACTTCCTCCTGTGTGACGTTCTGCCAGAGGACCGCATCCTTCGAGAACAGCTCCAGCAGAAACGCCTGGTGTGTAATTGTTAATTATTAATCTTTCACCCACTGGCCCAACGAAATTACACAAACCATTGCCCACAACTCACACTGACCTACAGTTTACTTTAAGACCGATGACAAATGACGTGGGAGGTCGCTCTAATTTGTTGTATTTATTTATGGGGCATTTATTCATATTTTGGGCACAAATGTCTTTTTTTGGGTTTATTTTTGTTTTAGACCATATTGGCAAAACAAGATATGATAAGATAGGGTCCTGTATTAAGAACGTATGTGAATGGGTTTCCCAATAAAACATTATAAATCACTTACTGTAGTTCTTCTGAAGTATTGTAAGTGCGCACACCTAAATATTTGTCTCTGGGCATTAATTACCATAACACAACAACATTTCCAGTAAAAGCTGGTAAAAAAACAAAAACAGTTCCCTTGTAGCCTTCTAGCTGTGAACTACATAAACATGATATTTCTTGGAATTCATATGAAAGTGATTAGCAGCGTACTGAGAACCCCAAGCTCCCTTTGCTTGCATTGTTTCTGTGGGGTATAATGAGTCAACATCATCTTGCACACACATCTCCGGGAAAATCTACGATTGCCGTTGCTAGGCAACCCTGTATCGCCATCACCACCGCAGCCCATGCCGCTGCTGAACGATTGCCTGAGACCTTCCTCTGATGTTTACCACAATACATAGAGAGAACTTCACATGCTAATGCCTAATTATGCAAATGTACTCTGACGTGGGTTGATGACGCCAGAAAAAGGTGGTCATTATGTATGGATTTGTGGAATTGGATTTAGCATGGAGCATGTGTGGTTGCCTAGGAAAACCAGTCACATGGTCATATTTTTCTCATTTTATGATGAATTCTAAAACTAAAGGAAAGAGGAACACTGGGCATTGAAAATTTTCAAACCCTTCACATTTTTTTATTGGTATGTATGGCCAAATTCAGTGCTATCTGACAGGATTTCCCAGACTGCCATACACACATACTCAGAAATTGACCGTGTGTGAGTGTTTTTTTTTTTTTCCAGGTCCATAATTATTTGACTCTGGTTGTGAAAGTGCTTTCAGTCGAATGAGTCCAATTACTTTTGAGCCTGAGAAAATGTATATATATGGCTATAAAATGTGTATAAATGGCTATAATTCCTGAACAGTTATTGCAGTATTTTTGTTAAATGCTTTGAATTACAGCTGAAAGTCACATCAATGGCATCTTCATGGCTTCATTTCACATCCACAGTGGCGGTGTACAGAAACAGAATCATGTTACTGTCCAAATACCGACTATTGTGCACCCGACTGTATCTATACTTCAGCAGCGTGAAAAGCTCTGCAGGTGGGATCTCCCAGGGTGATAACAGTGCGCCTCCCTGTGACTTCAAGTGTATAGGTCAGTCATTAGGCGATGATGTCACAGTGTGTGTGTAGGTCATGTGAGACCCTGGCGAGACATCATGAAAAAGACAGAGGGACACGAAGTCTGGTGGCATCCCAAATTACATGGGACATTCAACATTAAATGGACTATTTCTTTTAAAAAGTATATTTATAAATAAAACATTTTGCTTTGAGTGTGCTTTAATGATTGAGAAATTTTTCTGTCGATCAGGAGGAGGTTCTTGAACAGCAGCAGAAGGAAAGAGATGATACCAGCTTTCAGCGGAGCTGCATGTTCTGTAATGAAGAATTTACCGGAAACAGGTAAGAGGTGCTGCCACACACACACACACACACACACACACAAAGAGCACGTTTTTATATCAAACAAAGAAACACATAAAGGATATCCTATTTTCCCGATGAATCTGCAGTAAGCTATGTTTTTAAGAAGCGTTTGGCCTTTTTTTTTTTTTTTCTTTCAAAAAACAAACCTAACGGGTAAAAAATATAAAGGAGATTAGTTTTGATAAACAACTAAGGCCTAGAGCTATCCTCTGAATCAGACTTTTATTTTCAAAAAGATTAGTTTCTCTAAGTATATCATTTAGAATGTAATCTTTATTCCTTAACTGCAGTATCACATCATTAAACATTCACCTAATTAAAAAATACACACAATTTTAAGCTGGAATCGGTATATAATAATACTTATATTATTGTAATGTTAATTTATATACTGATTTGTACACCATTGATTAGTGACTGAACGAGGTGGGGCATGTTTTCCCTTTCTTTATCCTCATTCTTCTTACCCAGGTCTGTGCTGCTCAATCACATGGCCAGAGAGCACTCGTTCAGCATCGGCCTCCCCGACAACATCGTCTACTGCACACAGTTCCTTGATACGCTGGAGAAGAAACTGGAAAAGTAATTCTGCTTCACACAACCACATGATACTATTGAGATACAGGAGAGCTGAGGTGACAGAAAGGCTGAAGGTTTGAGTAGAGCGCCCTCTCTTGGTGGCTGCACAGAGTTGCAATACATCCAAAATTCAACAACAAAAAAATAATAATAGAAATAGAAAATAGATAATTTGATTGTCAAACAAATCATATGACAGACATGAGAATTTTTTTCACATACCTGTCAAGAAATGTTCACTTCATAGTCGATCATGCTTCAAAGTCTCCCACAGCCTTTGAGTCCTATTTTCACGTGTTTTCATCGTAACTTTGATGATAATTGAAGGCTATCTATTTGAGAGCCCTTTTCCAGTTTCATTTTTTGCTGTCCTTTGAAAATCTGTAAAAATGGATGCCTTAAATATAAAACACACTCTGGGGCACAACAGATAACTGGTATTTTGTTTATCATGTTAAAATAGGAAAGAATATTCTTCACACATAACCTGAACACAATGGTGACTCTTTTGTTTTGTTTTGCCGACCAGAAGAGTCCGGCTTGCTGAACCAGCTGTTTGTGACATCACCGATCAATGTGTCTACACAATATAGTGTAGAATGAGCCAAAGTTCATTACATTTCTTTAAAGCTTTTTTGTGCTTTGACAGTATGCAGTGTCTCTACTGTGAGAAAGTCTTTCGAGATAAAACGACCTTGAAAGATCACATGAGAAAGAAGCAACACAGACGTATCAACGGCAACAATCATGACTATGATCGCTTCTATATCATTAATTACTTGGTATGTTTTTTAGGTCATAAATATTACCTTCTAGCTGAAGTGCAAAAATTTATCCCAGTACATTTATCCCAGCTTTGCTGAAATGGAAGCTCGAGAGTGAACTGAAGTGTGAAGTGAAGGGGGATTTTTTTTTTAATGCATGCAGGAGCTGGGAAAGACCTGGGAGGAAGTGCAGTCTGAGGATGACAGAGAGTTGCTGGATGATGAAGATGAGTAAGAACCTACTTTAGACTTTCTACCTTAGAAGGCGTGGCTATGTTTGAATTCTGTGCTCATTCATGAATTCAGAATTTCTACTGCTGCTGTACATTTGTGAGATTTTCAATGTTGTTGTATTTGTGTGCAGTGACTGGTCCGATTGGCAGGCTTACCCAGTGTGTGCTGTTTGTCTGTTCTGTGAGCAGCAGAAAGAAACTATGGACAAGATCTACACTCACATGCAGGTTAATATTAGTGTTCCACTCATGCATTGTTCATTTGTTTAATTATGTCTTGTAATGTTTAGGAAGCATGATGTTAATATGATGTATACTTAAACTAATAAAACAAAGTGGTGACTATTCTCAAGCCAATACTTTTAATACCAATGTTGATTACTTTTCTAACCTTTAGCTCCTGAAGTGGTTTATTCTCAGCATTTTTCCAAGATTGCATTTTTTTACCAGAAATATTTGACCACCAGTTTGATTCAAGCTTTATCTTGAGATTGCAAACTAATCCAATCACACCGTTCCCTTGTAGTATATACTAATGATATAATAGGTGTGCATATTGCTATATACATATGATATAATATATAAGGTGCTGGATTACTGAACCAAAGGTCGGGGGTTCAAGCCCCACTATCAGCGGGATGTCAATGCTGTCCCCCCAGTGCAGCTAACTGGGTTATCAAAGGCCGGCCATGTCTCTCAGTGTCTGTGGTGGGAGGCATGTAAAAGAACGTAAAAGATTCTGCTATACCATTTATACCACAGAAGTAATATATATTAAAAAATCTTCAAAATCGGATCAAAAAACGGTGCTTGCGTGAGGTATGCAGGGATGAGAATCTTCCACCAATCAGCGGATTTCCACCTTTTTGAAAGTCAAATGGGTCATTTTTCAGACCGATGCCGTCATCACTAGTCATATTTTATCCAAACACTCGCAGTGCTACCCTTGTTTTGTTTATTTGTGTGGTTGTTCATATCGCCTAGTCAAGGGAAACATGGCTGTTTCTAGTTTATTGCGCGTGTCAGGCATCATAATATGATATGCCAGTCTGGTCATCTCGCCTTGGCACATCGAGCAAAGGGCAGAAATTTTGACATCGAAGCAAAAAAGAAAAGCCACGATTGGTTGTTCAGAAACGAGGTCAAACATATTATCCAACCACGAGCAACTTTATATGGGGAATCTCCTGTAACAAAGATAGTATTCAATAAAATCTTCGTTCTGTCCTGCATAAGCTTTATAAGTTTCTGACTTCAAGTATTAAAATGAGATTATATGAAACGAGATATATATGAATGAATAATTTTTGTATTATTTGAGATACACTTAAGAAAGAAAAAAAAAGGGGAAAAAAAGCTGTTTTTACTTTTTACCATAATATAAACTTACTTATACCCTGACAGATTTTCACCATACCTCCCACCCCTAGGTATGCGTGTTGTATATCCTGACATTTCGCTTGTCCGTAGGGTTTAATTCTTTTCTACTGTTTGTTACAGGAAGCTCATCAGTTTGACCTCCATAAATTAAAAACAGATCTCAGTAAGTAGAGTCTCACCATTCCAACCTTTAAAGTGGAGTAATTCTGCAGGGAATGCAGCTCTTTATTTGTTTTACTGTTTCTCGTCCAGACTTGAAGTTTTACCAACAAGTGAAACTGGTGAACTACATCCGCCGTGAGCTCCACCAGTGCCGGTGTCATGGATGCCAGAGGAAGTTCAGAACCAAAGAGGAAGTGGTGCAGCACCTGAAGGAGGCTGGTCATGTGATGCATCTTCCAGACAGCACACAATGGGACCAACCACAGTGAGTAAAGAATTCTCAGAACTCCTTTTATTTTATTGTGTGTAATAATCAGTTATATCTTGTGCCATAAAACCCCCCACATTTTAGGGTTATGTATGTTGTATGGGGTCCAATCAGAAAGTTCCGGGACTGTTCCTGAAAAAGGAAGTGATGTAATAATGTATTGCCAAATACTGGAATTAAAATCCTTTTATGAATGACAGATTATTTAAGTTCCTGTTGTGCCCTTTGTTTGTAGGTACTATTTCCCAACGTATGAGAATGACGCACTGCTCACAGCTCTGTCCGACAGCGAGAGTGAGTGCGAAGGAGCCGAACAGAGCTCAGACGTCCCTGTGATTCCTGAGGACATTTCCAAACTTGAGGCCTTAAAGCAAAGCAGTGTTCTAAACAAACTCCTCAAGAATGAAGGCAGTGCCAACTAAAACCTGTCCTAATACACATAGACTCATAGACATTACTGTTCTTTTGCACGGGAAATGCTCCGTGTCAGGATTTCGGTGCCTCCAGTTCTTCAGAGCCCTATGTTCACAGCAACAAATGTCTGCAAAGAAGCTTAGTAGGCTCTGTTTCTGCTGCTGTAAACAAGGAATAAGAGATATTTATGTAATTATCAGGTTTTTCATAAACAACATGCATAGTTTGTTTTTGCAGCGATGCCTCAAGGACAGGAACACTGTTGTGATATCAGGATGCTGATGAACTCTCCCATGCACACTCGACTTGTTCCTAAAAAAAAAAAAAAACATTTATTTTTGTATCACTTGAATAACAAATGCTTCTGTGTTGCTTAATCTTTCAAGATGTTTAAGTTATACTGTATACTGTGCATTTTCCTTCGCGTGGTTGAGTCACTGTATCAGGTTTAAATCCCAGTGTTCACTTACTACATTCATACTAAAAAAGAAAGTAATTTCATAATTTTTGTCTGTGTAAATAAAGGTAATTAAACAGAATTTGAAGTCTATTCTACATGTCATTGGGATTATTGTTGGAAAAGTGATCTTTTCTCATGAATATTTACATCTTTTGTGTGTGACTTTTGACTGTACATTCAGCATTCATTTTTTTTTCTTTTAAGGCTTGAAGAGCTTTTTACAACCCCAAATCAGAAAAGGTTGGGACAGTAGGGAAAATGCAAATAAAAACAGAACGCAGTGAATTCTACAGTTACTTTGACTTGTATTTTATTACAGACCCAAGTATGAACCCAAAAATATTTTATGTTTTTTTTCTCATCATCTTCTTTTGAGTTTTATTGGTGCCAGCCTGGCGTGTGATGTAGCCAGCCAATTGTTGGAAGGTTTAGGTTTACCAGTTTAATAGACGCATCATCTGGAGGTCATAATGTTGATCGTATTGTTGAGCAATCATACAAGATGTGGCGCACAGTCTGTTCTGAGCTGCCACATACACAGGCTGGAGATTGGCTTAGACCCTACTGGTATATAGCAGAGTTGAAACGGCCTACACACATCCTGAAGCAGTTTAGAGTGTCTTGCACCTGTCTGGTCATTACTTGATTTATTAATACATGGCCATTCTAGCATTTCCAACCTGAAACATAATTCAAAAAAGGTTGAGACAGAGCAAATATGGCTAGTAATGATATAAAACTATTTAATAATGATGTCATTTGAAACAGGTTAAGTCGAAAGCACGGTTTTGGTACAAAAGAAGCACTTGAGAAATGCTTTATCTTTGAGGAGCAAAGATGGGCAGATAATCTTTGGTTTGTCAACAAATGTGTGAGAAAATTTGTCAATGTTTTAAAACAATGTTCCTGAAAAAAGGATAGGAAGGGATTTGGATATTTTATTCTTTAAGGTGCATAATATTATTAAACGATTCATGGAAACCGGAGGAATTTTGGTGCATAAAGGGCAAGGGCACAAGCCTAAGCTGAACGCCTGTGATCTCAGACCCCGAGTCCATGTGGTCATACAGCTGGTATAACCACCCTTATCTGCAAAGGGATGCTGTGGGTGCCTGTTTTCATTCTGACCAAGCTGGAGCCACATCGTCCACCTGTTTACATCAATTGATCTTCAGTTTTAATGAACTTTTAGGTGTGGCTCCTGCTCAGTTGGAATGAAAACCTGCACCCACAGTGGCCCATTGAAGATAAGGTTGAATGCCTCTGTATTAAGGGTTACTCCTGGGTTACTCACATGGATTCATAGTATCTTTAGGGCTAATTGGTACTACAGAGGTCATGGTAAATCTTGGGAATACTGGAAGTAAGGTGAGAACCTTACATACATTTCATATACTATTTTTTGGATGTGGGTGGAAACCGGACAACCCAGATGAAACCCACATGGATGCTCTGAGGACATGCAAAACCCAAGCTCAAGTTAAAATCAAAATTGTTCTAAGTTGTTAGTACTACTTTAAATGTGTATACTTTTCCTCTTTACTGTATACTCCTTGTTCACAGTAACAAGCTTAATAAATCACATCTTTCAAAATGCTGGTTAGAACTGTTTTAAGATTCCAGATGTCATCTAATGTATGAAAGTGTCTTCAATAATTTTATAATAAAGAACAGAGACATAACAAACTACTTTTTACACTAAGCCTTTTATACTTTTTTTACAAGTAAATAAATAAACTCAGCTACAGTAAAAGCCAATTCATTGTTTCAGAAAATAATTAATTTGTTTAATAAAAACCTGTTATCATGTAGCAATCACACTACTCCCTTCTGTTTAGAAAAAATACATCTCTGTTATCTCAACACACAACAGAACTGTTCTCATAACGTGTTAATGATAAATTTACCCTTTACTCACCCACATGCCCTTTGTTTACCTTTGATTGGTCATGAAGGTATCTGTTATGTACATACATCACATAGCCCTTAGTAAGAAGACAGTACAGTAGTGTTCATTTACCAACAGCCTAGTACATTACCATCATGTCTGAAGACAGCAATGCAAAAAACATGCATGAGAACAGCCCACATCTTATACCATCCACAACAGTGTCCCAGCTCAGTAATGGAGTAGAGAATGTAGAGTCCTTGGCGAATCAGACGACTGAGAATCATGATCCGGCTTCTGTACCTTCGATCATTACTCAGTTGTTGCAAATGCTGGAGACAGCAAAGGCTCGTAAGCCAGCAAACTTGCACCATACTGGAGCATCAACACAATCAAGTGACAGGACTTCCAGTGAGGATCCAAGTACAGACACAGTAAGTAAACATTAATATAAAGTATAAAAATCTCATTTAAGCTTGCTTTTCATTGTTTCCCTGTTGTATATGCTAAAACTCCTAAGGACAGTTAAAGATACACCCGTTCACCTGCATCCATCATGATTTTAAAAAAATCCATAAAAAATTGGTTCTACTTTTTCCTTCTGTTCCTGTATAGTATATACTAAAATAAGTATGCACATCAGGCTCAGTGGTTGTCGCTAAATTGAATAATCCTCTCAATGTCTCACTATTCATTTACCTTGCCTTCAGTGCATTGTTAAATATCTGACACAAAACACACACCATTTAAACTATATAGATATACAGACTGTTAAATGTTATTTACATGGTATGACATATAAAAAATTATACATTACAAAATATGCCTACATGAAGACAAGCTTAGTAATTAATAGTTATATAAGTTTCTAAAATAGAAGCATCTTTATTTTCTATTAAAAATGGGTTTTTTTTCTCTCTCTGTCTGTATGTTCCTAGTATTATTGACATTTGTAGCCTAACTGGCTAGCTGGCGATTTACCCCACCATAGTATAAGTAGGGCAAGTTGATTATTACCTCTGCTGAATTATGTATTCACCAGCGTCTGTTAGCATGATTACACAAGAACTACTAAGCTATTTTTCAACAATCTTGGTGGAAGGATGCAGTATGGGTAGGGTGGCCAATTTGTATATGAAAATTTTTTTTTTCAATATTTCTTTTTGCTCACCCTCTTATTTTAGGAGTTTTGCTGAAAAAATAACCAACTAATAACTGGTAGCTTTTTCCACGGGCAAGGTATGCTGTGAGCAAAGCTCCATCCCCGCATACACAACTTATAGTTACTAATATAGTAGTTCAGATACACTGTCTGCCAGTAACAGACAAAATCTGATGCGTGAAAGGATTCACACAATCCTCACAGAATAATCTGCAACAAAAGGATGATTTCTGGATGCATTATGCAGGTTAGGTTCATTTTGTATGAATGTTTATTGTTTAATACACGCAATTCAGCAAATGCACATTTGTTAAGAAGTCAAAGGAAACTTTTTACTCCATACAAAAAAGATTACTATAGCATTGAGCCCACAGAGCAGGAGCAGGATTAAATATTTCAGAGGCTGATCAGTGCTCAGGTCTTTGCCTGAAGATTTCCCTAGTATGGGTCTGTGACACTCCTGATGTCCATGCACATCTTTTTTTGTTTTTCCCATCAACCTTGATTCTGTTCTTAACCCATCAAAAACTTTCCACATTTTTAATAAAACAGTATATTTAATTCTTTGAGCTTTATGATTATTTCCACGATTCACCTATTAACCTTCAAGAACATAGTCAGTTCTTACAAATTAGCAACTTTAATGAAACTGAGTGTATTTTGGCCAAACAAAGAACAAAAGAACAAGGAATTCAAGGTCACCGAGATGATGTTTTACAAAATTTTTATTCTTCTTCATAAAGTTTTTTAAAAATACATTTAAAGAATGAGGAATTGCTACAGTGGTGCATTGTCAGTTTTCAGAATGTTCTCAATTGTCATTATAATTCTCTAAATAAAACATAGTCTATAAAATATGCTGATAAAGTGATTGTCAGTGTAACTGTATTGTAGGTTAAAAAGGATTTCATTCAGAACAGAATTTCATGGAAACATGTTGCAGGATAGTGTACACTGTTGTAAGTGTATACAAGATGGTTTACAATTCATTCAGGGTGAAAAATGCAGGTATTTCCTGAAGCATGTTTATATGTATATCTCTTTACTGTATACCAAAAATAAGAGCGCAGCATTTTAATAAATACTGAAGCTCTATCTATTTTGTCTAAAGTAATGAGGATACGGTAGGACATGCATAATGTCCACATACAGGATATGACACATTTAAATATAGAGTATCAATCAAAAGACTGGACACAACATTTTAATAAGAATTAGTAGGTGTCCAAATGTTTGGCTGGTACTATAAAACAAAAATAAAAATGTTTCATTTGGTAATTTTCTTTGCATATTTTGATACCCTCAAGCATTTTCTTTAAAGTTTCCTGCAACAAATACATGTAATATACCAACCTAAAAAAAAAAAAACCAACCTTTATTAGTTTTGACGAACCCTATCCTGCAATTCAAAACCCATTGAGGATGATTTAATTTTTTTACTTAAACGCCAATTGCCCGTTGGTAGGGCCCCTTACTAATCTGAAGGTCAGGGGTTCAAGCCCCTTATTATTGTTAATGCTGCATTTTATTTCATTTTAAAATAATAATAATAATAATAATAATAATAATCTGAAATTATTAAAGTAAGTAATCTTCCCATCTAGATAATAGCATCCAGCTAATAACAGTGTTACAGTATCCACAAACTCTATTACTGTAACTATTACCCAGCATTCTCTGCAGCGCTCTTAATCACCAAATTTTTATGTACCACATCATGTAACCTCATCACACACATTGTCAGCACTCACATTGATTAAAATGTATACTGTGTGTGTGTGTGTGTGTGTGTGTGTGTGTAGACTGCCAAGATCACGTGGAAGTTGTGAAGTAGTGCCTCTGTGTTTTTGCTAAGTCTTTATCTCCTACTGTTTGCTATTTCGTGTATGGTGTCTGCCTGCCTTCTCGTTTGGGACTTTGTGCCTTGTCTCTGATACTGATCTACTGAGTATGAACTTTGCTCGTCTCAAGTTATATGATTTTGCCTTGTCTATGATGTACTGTACCATTTATGAGTTTGGACTGTGTTTCGAATCTGTGCTACGCCATAAAATAAAGAGCAGAAAATCTGCAATCTTCATCCAGCTTCATCTAGACCACATAGTGGTGTAACAAACCAATATAAGATGTCCCCTATTATTATTATTAGTGTTGTTGTTGTTGGTGGAGTTGTTGTTGTTGTTGTTTTATTGTTGCTGTTGTTATTATGAATACAAAATAAATAAAAAATATATATAATTATTAGAATAAACATAGAATAGTAAAGTATCATTAATCAATTCTTTTTACCCAATCCAGGTCCCAAAGGCTCAGCATTTCAACAAGAGACTCACTAAGATGGGTTCGGTATCCAACTCATTGACCTCTGATGATGGCTGGTTCTCAGGTATAGTATTGATGGTCCACACAAATCAGACTTGAACATTATGGTTAGTTTGACTTTGTCTAAAAGTCCTCATCTAGGGTAATTCAGTAGGCAAAACTTCATTATCCCAACTCTTCCCATTCTCTTGGTAATTCTCTCTCATTTCCTGTCAACTTCAAGCAAGCACTGAAGGGGAACCTTCTCCTCGATACAAAGAGCAGAAGAACTCTAAAGGAAGTAAGGACTTCTGTGTTAAAGACATCAGTCAGGCTTCGTTTGGTCGCAAAGAAATAGAAATAGCAGAGCAAGGTACTGTGGTAATCTACAAAAACATATAACATTTTTACACATTCA